>AFQZ01000004.1:0-205975 GCA_000222935.2 Aciculosporium take MAFF-241224 | reverse complement strand
TCTTAAATACTATATTATTAAATAGGGTTACTATTAATGTACTACTTAAATGTATAGCTTTTGTGCTGCTTGGATGTGTAGCTAGGGAGGTCTTCTTGCTGCTAGCTTGCTCTAAACTCTTAAATACTATATTACTAAATGGGGTTACTATTAATGTGCTACTTAAATATACAGCTCTTATGCTGCTTAGATGCATAGCTAGGGAGGTTTTCTTACTACTAGCTTACTTTAAACTCTTAAATACTGTATTATTAGATAGGGTTACCATTAATGTGCCACTTAAATATACAGCTCTTATGCTGCTTTCTCTCTATGTCTTTTATAGCAAGGCCTTTGCGCCTTAGGATATTATTATGTATGTTACCTTATTAGCACTGCTATTAATTTGCTTCTTCTCTGTAAACTTATCTAAGTATATTAGCAGGTGTAATAACTATGCCTTTGCTATAGCTATTCTTAAGAAATAGTCTGGTCTTTGTAATAGTTTATTAGCCGGGTTTAACTTCCCTAGCCTATGCTTAATTATGAAATTATATAGACAAAGTTTATTTAATACTATAATCTGTCTGCTAGAGAGCTTTAGTTTTATTGCTAGGTATTTATGGTTTAAGTAATTAGTAATTACTTTTATTAAATGCTGTAAGTAAGCTAGATAATGCCTTTATGTGCAAAAAGCTTCTTATATAGCTAGTAGCTTGGTATTAGGTATTGCATAGTAAAGTTTAGGACCTAATAACTTCTGTAATATGTACGTAACTAGGTGCTAATTGCCTAGCACTAATATTGCTAATATTACGCTAATAGTAAATGCTAAGGCGTCTGTTTTAATTTAAAGGAGGGCTATTAGATTAAAATAAACCAGGACTAGTGCTTTTAAAAACTTTTGTTTTAGTATCTTAAACACAGCTTATGCGTTGTAAGGTAGTTTAAAGGTTCCTTTAAACTCTCCCTTTAAAAGGTCTATTAATAGAATGGCTATTTTACTATATACTCTAATAAACTGTTAATAGAACCCTGTAAACCTAAGGAAGATTTATATCTCTAGTACGCTGCTAGGTAGTGGCTATTCCGCTACTACCTTAATGCGTTCTGGTTCTATTTTAATACCCTTTAGTATAATAATAAATCTAAGGAAGCTAACCCTTATTATTAAGAATTTGTATTTATTAAGGTTCATATATAGCTTTATAATACGTAATCTCTGCAGGACTAGTTTAATATGCCCTTTATGCGCTACTACGTTGCTGCTATAGATTAGGATGTTATTTAAATAGATAATACATATTATATTTACTAGCTTTCCTAGTGTAGTATTAATATATTCTTAGAAGGTAGCGGGTGCATTTACTAAGCTAAAAGGCATAATAAGATATTTAAAGTAACTATATTAGTATTAGAAAGCTATCTTCTACTTATTGCCCTCGTGGATACGTATCCAGTGGTAAGCATCTTTCAAGTCTAGCTTCGTATAGATTATTACTCTTCTTAACCTATTTAATAATTCTAATATAAGGGGAAGAGAGGTCTTATCCTTCTTAGTGACCTTATTAAGGCCTTTATAATCTATATAGAGGCATAGTTGGCCTTCCTTTTTTAGTATAAATAAGATTAGGGCTCCTGCTAGACTTATTAATCTTCTTATCTAGCCTTTCTTTTATATATCTGCTAAGTATTTGCAGAGAACTTATAGCTCTTTCTTTGCTAGGTTATAAATCAGTCCTTTTAGCAGCGTTCCTTCTTCTGTTAATTCTATTGCATAAGTTTTCCCTTCTAGAGAGGGTAGCCTACTAGCTAACTTCTTTAAAAATACATTTGTAAATTCTTTATATTATAGTGGGAGTGTCTTTATAGTAACCTCTTTACTTGTTTTGTTTTTAACTAGCTTTTCCTAAGAGATAAATAGTTATACTCTATATTGGCTAAGAATTAGCATTATACCTGCTGCTTCCTTTGCATAGTAAATCTATTATAAGCTAGTAACTAGCTTTAGGCGTTCCCTTGTTACTAGGTGTCTCTAATAACCTAATGCCTATGATAGTACTTTTGCTTATAGTTTGCAGCCTAGTTTATTCCTAGGATTAGTCCTTCTCTAGTATCTGCTATATAGTAGCGGAGTTAATAGAATTTACTATAACCTATACTGTCTGTTATTTATATCACCTTATTAATAATACCCTAGTGCTTTAGTTCTGTTCGTAAGGTGCTCTCTAGCTTTGCCTTATCTGCTATTACCCTGCTTTAGTCTGCCTTTAATAGTAAGTTTAAATATATTATTAAGTTTATTGCTTTTAGGTTAAATAGTGCGTTCACTGTTACCTAGCTTCCTTTTTACTATAGTTTTGTCTTTATCCTTATTTAAGAGTTATTAATTTCGTTCTTAGAGTCCTTAATTTAGCCTAGGGGTTTAACTATAATAATATGTCCCTAAGCGTATGCTGTAGTTACTAGTGTTGGGTTTAGGTTTATAGCCTGTGCTACTTTTTTATAGTTACTATAGTATAAGCTCGTTATATGCCTATTCAAACTATATATCTTATAATTAGGTGCTCTATAATAAGGAGCAATATAGCCGTATTTTCCACATTTAAAATAAGAATAAGATCACTAGCCCTAGGTTGTCTCTTTCTTACTGCTTATCCCCTGCTTATCCTTTAATAGCAATGTTAACCTAGCTTGTTTCCTATAGGGATAGGGTCTCTTATTATACCCCTTAGTAGCTACTTTTGCCTTATAACCTTGTTTAATAAGGTGTGCCTAAGACTTAGGGAACTCTTAGCTAAGAACCTGCTTTTTTATTACGTAGTTTAAGCTATTAATAAACATGTAAATTCAAATTCTCTTAGGAATGTCTTTGGGTAATTCCCCCTCTATCTTACCCTAAATCTTAATAAATGCTATAAATGGCTGATTATCTTGTTGCTATAACTCTAGTAGTGACTTTGTTGCTTTTAGGTAGCATGTGTTCTTGTTTATTACTCTGTTCTTTAGTTATATAATAAAGTCCTTTTAGCTATAATTATCAAAGTCCATGATACTATCTATAGCTATATACCTATTTTATTATTACTTTGCTTTCTCTACTAAGCAGCTGCTAGTATAGGTAACTTTAGTTAAGTTGTCTGTAAAGGTTGCTCTATTTATAATAAAAGCTATGTTTAGGTTCATAAGGAAGGATTGTAAGTTTTTATAGCTATTTCCCTTATAGACTAGGGCTTTTAATTATACTTTTGCAAGGCTATGTTATAGGTAAGTTACTGTTAATTAGTTGCCTAGAGTGTTTGTCTAGGGAAAAGCAGTTAGATTAGGCTTCTTTAGTGTAGTTACTAAGGGGTTTGTTAAGTCCTGCTATATTTTCTTAAGTTAGGCATGCTTCTAGATAAGGCATAGCTTCCTTGTAGCTTTTTTAAGTTCTTAATCTAACTTATCTTCCTTATTAGCCTATGTATTAATGTCTTAGATTTAGGTGTACTAGGGTTTAGGCCTATAATACTAATTACTTACAGTGCTATTAAGGTAAGTTTGTTTTATTCTTATAGGTTCTTTTATTCTACTCTTTAATATAAGTACAGGGGTTTTTAATTATAGTGTAACATCTTATGCTATAGTAATACCAGAGCTGCTTTTGTTTCTGTTGAATTTATCTAATGCCTATATAGTTGCTGCATTAACGTGGTTGCTTGCTTGTGTGTTTATTCTCTAGGTTGATATTTTTACTAAGCTAATGGTTCACTGTCCCTATAGGAAAAAGTAAATATTCTATTATAGTTAAAGGTTTACTAATAGAGTAAAGGCTATAGTTAAGCATACTTATAGCTAAATAGCTATAGGTAGGGTCAGTAATGTGAATACTATATTCACTAGCCTCTCTATCTCTTTATAAGGCCTGTCCTCCTATATATCTGTGTGTAGCTAGGGCGTGGCTTGCCCTAGTGGGTCTTCGTACTCTTACGCTCTTGTCTCGTGACTCCCCTGACAGCTTTACTACCTTTTATATATATTTAAAAAGTTAGACTTATTATATTTATTATTCTCTAATAAACTTCCTTTTCTAGCTAAATAGTATCTTAAGTCTACTAAATACTGCTTTTACTTTCTAGTATTAGGATTATTATCTAGAACTATAACTTTATAGAGTTCCTGGTTTAAATGCTTTTATTACCTAAATCTTCTTAGGTAGAATTAATCCCCTTAGTAAGGGTTTTATTGCTTTTTAGATTAATATACTCCTTAATTTTCTTTCTTTAAGAATTTTTTTTTCTTTATTATCTCCCTAAGATTTATCTTCTTAGCTATAGGCCCTGCTTTTCTTAGTTTAAGAGTTTGCCTTTTTCTTTATAAGGTCTTCTTTTCTAACTTTTAGTTAGTATAGTCTGTTATTATTATGCTACTAAAACCTTTAAGGTTAATTTTAGTCCTGTTATGGTTTATTCTAATAAACCTATTCCTAGTATAAAACTAGTAGCCTTCTTTAGTCTCCCTAATTATAATCCCTTAGGCTGCTTAATTTCTCTTTAATATATATATAGTAGGGATATTATTATTAAAAGTTATCCTATTAGAAATAGTTTTCTTTTCTTTAGTTATAGTCCTTATAATAGTAATTCTAGTAGGCCTTTACTTTTTTACCCTTAAATTTATTTAAGTCTAAGGATTTATTATTATAAAAGTAGGCTTTTACTATTTCCTTATTTTTTTTCTAGTTATAGGACTTTTATTACTTCTTTATTTATTAACATAAATTGCAGCGTTTTCTATTTACTATATTAAGGTATTTATTATACTTTATGCCCTTAGTTAGATCTAAGTATAGCTTTTTTAGCTTAGAATATAATTTTATTTTAAAGTATACTAAAAGCTATAGATTTATTATCTTTTTATTTACTTTAGTATACTAAAAGATTTAAGCTATAAAGTCCTAAATAAAGATACTATTTATAATATCTTCTTAGGTATACTTAGCCTACTTAAGCTTTATTACTATATTCTTTATTCTTATATAAAATTCTTCTTATACTACCTTAATAATACTATTAATACTAGTAAAAATCTGTTCTTTTTTAGATTTATTTAAGTATTACTAATACTAGGTTATTACTTCTTTATAAAATAGTTACTAGATATTATAAAGTAATACCTCCTTCTGGTTTAGTAGTGCTTTAAATAAGTATTCTTTTACTACCTAAATCTAAAGCTTAGAATTTAAAAAAATAGTAGTTTTTCCTTTATAAAAGATAAATTTATTACCTATATTTACTACATCTGGTTTTAAGTTTAAAAGTTTAATATCCTAGATCTTCTAGGTTAAACTTACTAACCCTTTATCTTTAAATACCCTTCTAGGCTTAGAATCTTATCCTAAGTTACATCCTAGTTAGAAGGTATTATATTCCTAGTATCCTAGTGTTTAACTTAGCTAGTTATTATAAGGCTCTTTAGTATAGTAATAACTATCTCTATAACCACCTACTTTATTACTATAACTATCTACTTTATAGCTATATTTGCTTTCCTATTATAGGAAAGTTAGGAGTGGATTTATATGTCATTCTATATTACTGTTTTTAGAAGGTCCTTTTATATATCTATTACCTTATTATATAAGTAGATATAGTAATGTCTAGGAGTATTAGTATTATTAAGCACTAGTATAGTATATTTCCCTTTATTTATAATCTTTATACTTATTAAAGTCTTATTCTTACTATTAGTATTTTATTATTAGTAGGGTATAATTTTATACATTCCCTAATAGAAAACCTTATTAAGATACTAATATTATTACTTAAGGATTTAGTAAAGTACCTTCTTATTTAATATTTAGTAGACTAAAGGTTTATATATCCCTAAAGGGAAAACCTTATTAGGGTGCTAATATTATTACCTAAGGATTTAATAAAGCGCCTTCTTATCTGGCAGTTAGTTAGTACTATAGAAATCCTACTTATTATAAAGACTTATATCTCTTTATAGGGGGAAACCGTTAAGTATAGGTTAAAACTACATAAGGTAGGTTAAAAAAGATCTTAGTATTATTATAATAACTTATATATTTAAACTCCTATTATAATTTAAGTAAATTCTAATTATATAGTAAGAGATTTATTACTTCTAGTTAGTGTGATTCATTAGTACCTATATGACCTTATATAAACCCTATTACTTCTCTTAAGTTGCTTATCTTAATTAAATAGTCTTAAGACCTTATTAGCTTAGGTATTATACTTATTATTTTACCCCTTTACTAACTAGAGTTCTGGCTAATTTACTTTAATAAGGTAGGTCTAGTCTACTAAGGGTTTAGCTGCTAAGTTATATTATCTCCTATCATTATTAGTTTAAATAGTTCCTATATAATTAGCGCTATGTTTAACTACTAGTCCTAGTAATCTTCTTATATCTAGTTTATAGTTACTATTAAAATTCTATTTAACTCCTTTATTTATAATATAAGGCTAACTAGTGTATTTAAGATATTATCTTAGGTTTTTATTATCTATTATTAGAAGTTGGTTTTTATAGAGTAAGTAAGGTTTTTTTTTAATTTATCTCTATAACTTCTATATTACCCTTATTACTTTATATACTTTCTCTTACATTTTAGCTACTTCTTTAATGCTTTATAGGATTTTATAAGCTAAGGTTTTACTAATAGTATTTTTAGTTTTAGGTTTTAGCTTATACCCTACTATAATATTAAATAGTTCCTTAGTATTTATTAATTTCTAGAGTGCTTATCTCCCCTTGCTAGTTCTAGGGTATTATAGGTCCCTAGAAGATTATAACTTCCTAGCTAACTACTCTTTTTCTCTTTTAGGTATAATAGGATTCTCTGTAATTAGAGGACCTTTTACCCCTTATATAGTATTATTTATTATTTTATTTAGGTTAGTTAAATCTTTAGGTATAGTAAACCCTCCTATATATATTAATATAATAAGGCTTTCTATTTCTCTGTAGTTTCTATTATTCTAGAAGTTTATATAGGTAAAAGACTTATAGTAGACTAACTTATTACCTCCTAAGAATTCTTTACTTAATACTAGAGTTTGCTTTAGTAGTAATATAAGTTATATAATAATAGCTAGTTATTTCTATTGTTTCTTACTAAATAAAGCTATTTATTATGTTTTATTGCCTCCTAAGGTCTTCTTAGGGTTATTATTTAGATTAGAACTAGAAACCATAGTTAAAAGGGTGCCCCTAATGCTTAATGGTTTTATAAGTTAAGAAGCCTCTGGTTCTTTAATAGGTGTAATAATAAGTAAGGTTTCTAGCTTTTTAAGAGGTATTACTATAGTTAAAGTATTTAGTTTTATAAGAGGTATAGTCCTAGGTAGGGTGGTTTTAATTCTTAATAATATTACCTTAGGTTTAGTTATTAATAGTTTAAGAAGCCCTTTCTTCTTAGCCTTTTTTAGTATTTATTATACTAGAATTAGTTCTTCCCTAAAGTATAAGTAATATATAAAAGCTAAGTTAACTAGTTATAATAGTTTTAAGGTTTAGTAAATCTATTTTTTATAGAATTTATAACTTTCTAGGCAGGAAAGATCCTTAATCTTATTATTAGTAATTACTAGTCTTCCTTTAGAATTAAAAGGGTTAGGATTTTACTTAAGGTATTTATAAAGATTAAAAATATAGTAAAGCTCTTCCTTAGTAATAGTTATAGTACATAGTTAGTGGTTATTTAATTCCTGGTACTAACTTGTTAATTTAAACATAAGTTCTGTTAAATCCTTTTTACCTCTTAGCTTATAGCCTTACTATAGGTAGTAAATCTAACGTATTAGCACACTACCTTACTTATTAATAATAGTAACCCTAACTCTTTAATTATTATAGCCTTACTAGTTAGGACCTAGTAATTTAGTAATTTAACTTAGTATGTCTTACTAACTAAAAGCAGTAAGTCCTTAATTTTTAGTTAAAACCTTATATAAAGAATATAAGTAATTACTACTAGTTATTATATAGTAATATTATTATATAGTTAGTTAGAAGTAACTGTAAAGCTATTATTAATGTTATTATAAACTAGTTATTAAACGTACCTATATATACTGTTATTAAGTTATATAGTTAAGTGCATTCTGTAAAGGTTGTTATTATTGTTCTAAGTCTTACTAGCTGCACGACGAATCCGTTATATATAGGTGGGAATCCGACATCGCGGATTATCCCATAACACTTAATTACTACTCTCTTATAACTCTTTTATTATAACTTAATAAATACTTTTCTTTATAAATATATAACTCTTATATTATTATTTATTATAACTTTACCAAATATATTGTTATGGTCTCGCTAGAATGCTACTGCAGAGCTAGTGACTTAAACAAGAATATTATTTATAAAGAAGAAGAGAAGAAAAAGATTTATTTAATTCTAGTAACCCTGCCTTTATAGTTATATATGTAACTAGGGCCTAAGCTACTTATATATTACTTATATAAAGCCGTCTGCTTTTTAGCTGTCTGCTTTTTAGCTATATAAATCTAAGTTTTAAGCTTAAATCCATTATATAGCCCCCTTCTTACCGCTTAAGGGTTAGAGCAAAGCATTATAGTTAGTAATTAGGTTACCCCTTATGCAGGCCTATTATTATAGTATATATTACCTTATTATGCCTTATAATGGTTTAGTACTACTATATTTAAAAAACTTTATAAAGGTTCCTATATTAGCTAGATATATCCTGCCTACTTTACTAATATATCCTATTAATTACCCTAACCCTAGGCATTTCTTACTACTATTATTTTCTTAATCTTATATTCTGCTAAATTTAAATTATTCTTATAAAGCAGGAGTATTAAGCCTGGTTTAAAATTAGCTAGGTATTATAATAAAAGCAGATTAGTAGCTGCCCTTTTAATAAGGTTTATATAAAAAACTAGGTATATTCCCTATAGGATATTTAAATAAATAGTAAGTAGAGTTAGTATTTTTAAGACCTTATATTTTGCTTTTACTTAGTTAAGGTTTTAGCTAAAATGGTTTATTTTTATATAATAAAGATTTAACTATATAAAATCCCTTATCTAGTAATGTTTTACTAAACACTAGGAAATATTTACTATATTCTACTAATATTATTATATAAAATTAATTATAGCTTATATTATTACTATTCCTTTCTAAATATATTTTAGGAATAATACAGCTTTTCCCTTAGGTAAGGTTAGGCTTTTAGTCTTATTTAGTATGTGCTAAACTAATTTAATATTAAAGCCCTTTAGCATTTAGTTTATACTTATACTAGTTATTATAAAGATTTAGTTATTATTAGAATCACTGGTCTGGAGGATGGAAGAGATATACGATAGTAACCGGGAATTATAGGTTATATATGTAATGCACATGCCCTAATTAGCTAGATTACTATATTATATAACCTAGGGCAGTACTATAGCCATAATACTATACTTCTATATTATTCCCCTCTTTTCTCCTTTAGATAATTATAACTATATAGAAATCAGACCTTTGTTACCCCCTCTGTATTATTACTATAGTATATTATACCCTGTAAAACCATTACTAATTAGTAGTTATTATAACTATAGATTAGCTAGAAATTAATAAAAAAGACAAACTTCTAATATAACACACTTATTAATTTAATTATACAAAATCTGTTATTTATGTTATCTAAAAGTAACTTTTTTTATTATTATTAACTATTACTACTTATGTCGGAATCGCTCGTATGGATGATGGAAGGGATACGCTGCATTGACTAGGAATTGTGGGTTGCACACAGAATGCACGCACCCTGATTAGCTGGATTACAGGTCATGTAACCTGGGGCCGTACCGTGGCTATAACACTACACCTCCGCATTATAGCTTACTTCTTCCCCTCTTTTAGAGAAATAGATGAATTAAATATTGAACCCCCCCCCCTTATATTTGTGCTGCAGCATACTTATAACCTAAGCGCTACTAATACTAATTAGTGGTTGCTAATAACTACAGATTTATTAGGTTACACCTAGAAAAGACTCGTTTAAACGCTTTTACTTACGTAACTATAAGAAATTCTAATATTATGCTAACTAAAGGATTATTTCTTTAAATTATTAACTGTTAAATCATCTATAATTATAAGAAGACTTAACTCTTGTAGATCTTCTCCCTTATTATTAACTATTACTTATCCATAATTAAAACCAGATCTTTACTATTATTTACGGAGAACCAACGCCAACCACTTTAATTAGTACTAAACACAAAGCCCAAAACACCAAAATATCTTTAAGCTAAGGAAAAATAAATGATTTTAATAAATAACTCTAAAAGGATGTCTATAAAAGAGAACTTCTAAAGAGCACCCTACCCTGAAAACTTTATAAGCACTATCTAATTCTATCCTTTAATTAGACTAAGTTAGTTAATAATATTAATATTAATATAGCTACTAAACAACAGATTAATGACCGTATTGTATATACGATTAACTACTATATTCTTAATAAAGGAAAAGGGCGTAATCTCCTTATTAACTTCTAGCAAGATTATAAAAATTAGACAAAGGATACTTTTAATAAAATTAATAATAACCTTAAGTATACCCTTTATAATTACCTTAATAATAATGGTGTCGAAACAGCCAGAGGATCGAGATTAAATGTCTCTAAAGATCTTATTAATATCTTAAACATTAACCCTAATACGGAATACAAACCTTTACTAGAAAAAGTAACTAGGAAAGGAGAAGAGATTTAACAACTTAAACTTTCTAATAATAAGAACTCTAATAATAAAGATTTTCATTTAACTAAAGACCCTCCCCCAGAACTATAAACCCTAACTAGAACACTTTCTGATAGTAATTAAAAAGCCCTTAATACTCTTAAGAGACTTTACCAAAAAGAAGAATAATATTCTAGAGAAGTGTATAACTTTATTAATAAGAAGTTACTATATTTTAAAGAGAAATATTCTTAAGCAGGAGTTTCCCCCTTACTTTACCTAAAAGCCTTCCCTATTATACTTTAAGGTAAAGCCTATATATACTTCCTTAAATACTTTAGAGTAAAAATAATCCTATTTAAGGAGATGACTCAGAACATTAGGAATCACTTCAAAACACCTAAGAATAAGAGCTTTTATAAAACATAATTTGCCGATCTATGCTTTCACTACATTATTATAGAACATCTAATAAAGAATAAGTTAAAATGCTTAGAAATTCTTCTTAACTAACTTACGAAGATATTTAATAGCCTTTATAACCCTTTTAAACAAGATATAATTTTTCTTCATTAAGTACAACAAGTAATAGAAAATAATAACGATTTTTATAATACTAAATTCAGGAATGTGCCAACCTTTAAAGGATTTATTAGTGATCTTTGAAATTACCTCTTAGCAATGGACATATTACTAACCTCTATAAGTCAGTTACTAATAACTACTAATAATAATTTGACTGCCCTTATCGCCTGGTCCACAGACTAAAACACTAATATAGTAATGTTCACAGACCAACGCTATTTACGAGCTATATATCGTAAAAAACCTTAAGCCAGAGCAAGCTTAAAGAAATGCTTTATCTGCTGCAAAAAAGGATACTAGTTAACTAACCATCCTACCTCTAAGCAAAAGAAAGCAAAAGCAACTTAATAGAATAACAGAAAACACTAAAAACCACCCTCTAAACGCCAATACTATGCATTCCTACAGGCCTATAAAGGCAAAATAGCCCAACTTACTGCTACTAATAATAGTAGTAAGGACGAACACAAAAAAGCCGCTTAGAATGCCGCTTTCCTTACTACTAATAAAAAAGAGGAACCAGATAATAAAGAGGCTTGTAATACTCTCTCCTTTACAGCATTCTTTATATAAGCACCAAATCCCCTACTCTTTTCCTAATTAACCGTAAACTTCTTACAGAATAATGCTTTTAAACATACCTTATTTCTTAAAGACCCCTATAACCACAATACCAATAAACAACCTTAATAACACGTGTATCTTATAGATATAAGATATACAGCGGATACATTTCATAGTATACTCCTAGATACAGGAGCATTAGGAATTTTAACTGCTAGCTAAGGCTAAGTTAATGCTCTAATGAAAATCATAAAGAACCTTATAATTAAGCATTCCTCTAACTAAAGGACTATTACCTTTAGAGCCGGTACTGCGACTTTAACTGGTATTTTAAAGCTTCCGACGATTTTTAGCATAATACCTTTCTATGTGCTTAATAGTGCCACATTGTTTTTATATTCTATTATAAATATGAATAGAATAGGTATTAAACTTAACAATCTTAAGAATCTTCTAATCTAAGGAGACAAAAAGGTACCTATTATTAGGAAATAAGGATATCCTTAGTAGACAGCCAGTTCTTAAGAACCTGCCATCTTTATGCTTTCTAAAGCCGAAATCCGTTAACTTTATTGCCAATTTGGTTATCCGTTAATTGACTAATTAAATAACCTTCTTGCTAGGGCTAGGGAAGAATTTAATAAGGCTGACATAGGGAAAATCATGCATGCTTGCTATTAATGCCAGATGAACGCGAAAGCTCTGAGTAGATTTAAATTTACTCTTAAAGATGATATTAAATTTAACTATAAGGTTCTCGTTGATATTATGCAAATTAACGAGAAGCCGGTCCTACACGTTATAAATTCAGCAATATCATTTTAAGCTGCCTGCTTTCTTGCACCTTAACAACAGAAAGCTTAAGATATCTAGAATGCCCTTAAAGAGTGCTGGATTGACATATATCTTAGACCCCCAGACTAGATAGTCTATAATGCCAGAAGAAACTTTGCTTCTAGCAAATTTAGGCATTTAGCTTAACTATTGTTAATTAATATTGACAAAGTCCCCGTTAAGGCTTATAACAGCATCGGAAAACTTAAGCAATATCATGCCCCTCTTTGCAAAGCATATAATATTATTAAGACTAAAGCTGACGGTCTTCTCTTAAAAGAGCAGATACTTTAAATAGCTGTTAAAGCAGTTAATGACTCTGCCGGTCTAAATAGTCTTATTCCCACCCTTTTAGTCTTTAGAACCTATTTAAGAATGACAAATGATTCCCCCCTAAGCTTTATAGTTACCTAAAGAGCTAAGATACTTTAAAAAGCAATAGATAAAGCAAGACATAGTCTTGTAAGACGCTAAGTCCATAATGCTCTTAATACCTACAACGGCCTAATAACCCTGCCTATACACACTCTTCCTTTAAATTCTAATATACAAGTTTATTATGAAAAAGGCGGATGGACTAGCCCTTATAAGCTTCTTTTAATAGAAGGAGAGACTTGCATTATTAAGATGCCTTATAGCCTTACGAAGTTTCAGTCTACGGTTATTAAACTATATATAACCTCGCTAGAGGTGAAATCTTCTTATGAGAAAGACCTGGTTTATAAGGAAGACCTGGTTTAAGGTAATGAAAATTATAAAAACCCCCCTAATAACCTAATAACTCTACTATAAAGAGGACGTGAAAGACCCTGGAAACACCCTTAAGCAGAGGCTTTTCTTACTAAGAAAGAAAAGGCTAATTTTTAACTTGTAATTAACCTTTGTATATAAGGAAAAATTAATACACCTAGAGAACCTTTCAAACTCTCCGATAAAGCAGAGATTAATGCTTTACTAGTAAGAAATATGTTCGAATTTGTAAAATTTAACCTGCAAAGGTATAAAGGCAAAAGACTCTTTAGCTTGTAAATAGTAAGAGAAGTTAAAGGTAAGGTAACTAACTCCCTATATAAAAAGTCACAATATATTATCCAAGGCCATAGCGACTGTAGGAAAGAGGTTATTCTCACGCAGTCCCTAATAATTTAGAAAGCTAGTTAAAGGCTTATTGTTGCCCTTGCTTCCTTATTAAAAAAGGAAGGCATTACGGTTTGGCTAAGGGATATTACCTAAGCATATGTGTAGTTACAGACGAAGCTTAATCGTATAATTCTTATAAAGCTTCCAGTATAAATTGCACACCTTTACCCGCCAGACGTTATTATAGTCGTAATTAAGCTGCTATACGGAATAGCAAAGGCTGGCATACATTAGTGGTTGACGTATTTTAATTATTATTGTTAGAGACTATAGATAATAACCTCTATATATGACCCTTATCTTCTTATTTCTTCTAGCAAAAGCTTGTGTTTTAGAATTATTAGAATGCAGACTAATAATATCTTAGGACTTAGCAATGCTGAGTTTTTCGATTGTAAAGAGGTTAAGTTAAAAAACGCTAAATTCCTTATAAAGCTAAAAGAGAGGTTAACGATTTTAATACTATTAATGTTTAACGGTTGCATTTTAAGCGAAGTTAATAATAACACCTTCTTTTTATAATAAAAGGAATAAGGAAGGAAGCTATTATAAGTTAATAACCTGACCGACCGAGCGAAATATGTTGAACAGTAAGCACAAGGAGCGTATATTGCTCTGATATGTTAACCTGAAGCATCTTATAATCTTTCCATTACTGCCTAAGTCTAACATCCAGGATCTGATGATGTTTTAAGGCTTAATAAAAGACTTTAATAGCAAATTAATAATTAAGACCGTGGACTTTAATATATATCTCTCTTGCTAGAAAACGCCGCTTTTTATATCTTTATTAACAGTTCTTTTGTAAATAATAAAGACCTTAGCTCTTAACTAGGCTATGTAATTATCCTAGGCAATAAAAGGAAGAATAATAATACCTCTAAATTCACTCTTAGAGGAAATATTATAACATACAGCTTAATAAAATCAAAAAGAGTTATAAGAAGTGCATTAGCTTTCGAGCTATATGGGATGGTTTAAGGTGTTAACATTGCTTACGTAATAAGCATTACTCTGAATATTATCACCGACCGATTAAACAAGCTGAAAATTCTAACAATAATATGCACTAACTCTTTTTCGCTATATGAATATATTATTAAGCTAGGGACGACAAAGGAAAAGAGGCTAATAATTAATATTATGGCTTTATGGCAGTTATATAAAAGGAGGGAAGTAGCTGAGATACGCTGGATTAATAGCAATAATAATCCTGCGGATGCAATAACAAAAGCTTTACTAAATAAAGCTCTTAAGACCTTTATAACAAAGAATAAAGCCCGAATCCGTATAGAAGGATGGGTTAAAAGACCTGTTGCAAGAATTACTATAAGAGCCGCCGCCAGAGCCGCTAAAGAATAAAAAAGTCCTAATTCCTTACCAAATCCAACGATAAATTAAGCGCCCAATAAAGAGCTCAAATTCGATGAATTCGAATGCGATTATAAGCGCCCAATTTGGTAGGATTGAACGCGGGAATTATACTCTTTGGCCCCCCCCCCCCTTATAACACTCTTTGCCTCCACAACCATTCGGCCTGGACCAACAAAAGTCATTCATTTAAAGGATGTTTTTTGCTTTATTACTTGTTTGTTAATATCTGATTATTTAGGGCGTTTTATGCATTTTTTGGAGCAATTCCTCTTCTTCTTCAATAAAGAGAGAATTTGTGAGTGTTGGAATCGCTTGTATAGATAATGGAAGGGATATGCCGCATTAACTAGGAATTATAAGTTATATACAGAATGCACGCACCCTGATTGGCTGGATTACAGGTTATGTAACCTGGGGCCGTACCGTGGCCATAACACCACACCTCCGCATCGTAGCCTGCTTCTTCCCCTCTTTTAGAGAAATAAATGAATTGAATATTGAACCCCCCCCCCTACATTTGTGCTGCAGCATACTTGTAACCTGAGCGCTACCAACAACTTATTTATAATTATTAAGAAGTTTCTTTATAGAATTTACCCCTTATTATTAATTTACTACTAGTCTATAATTAAAGTATCTTTTTTACTATTTATTATAGAGAAAAACACTAAAAAATAGCTTTAACTTCTACTACTAAAGCTAATTAACCCATCTAAGACTCCCTTCCTGTAAAACTCTAAAAGTATTCTAATTACTTTATAGAGAAATAGGCTAAAGCTAATAAATAAATTAACCCTAAAAAAGCTATAACTTCTAAACTTTATAATAAATTTGCCTATTATATTAACTAGTATAAATCTAGTAATTAGTAAGGTACTAGGTTTTTATTTATATATAAAGAAGACTTTAAATAATAAACTGCTAATATTTTTAAGAAGATTACCCCTAAGGTCTAATAAGTACTTTAAGATATCCTTTAAAATTAAGGAATTAATATATAAGAAGGATTATAAAGACTAATTAACCAGGTACTTACTAATTTAGTTCGTATGGATAACTCTGTCTTTTTTCCTAATAGAAAGCTTCTAACAGGAAATAACACTATTAACACAATAACGTTAATAACAACCTTACCTCACCCTAACCCCCCTAACCCTCCTAACCCTTTTAATCCTCCTACTAACGAAATAATAATACCCTCTCCCCTAGAATAACAAACTATATTAAAGAAAATTACTAATATAAACTAAAAAGCCTTAAACTCTCTTACTAGAGTTTATAATAAGAAAAATAAGTATTTTAATATACTTTTTAACTTTATATATCCTAAAGTCTTAATCTTTAAGGATATTTATATAGTATAAGGAATTTTACCTAAGTTATACCTGTTTACACTATTAATAATACTTATAGGCAATGCCTATAAATATTACCTTAAGAAATTTAGTAAAAGACTTATTTTATTTAATATAATAACTAAGTAAATAAAGAAAAACTTTGAAACTAAAGAAAATTAAAATTTTACTAAATATAATTTTAAGAGATAAAGTTTTATTATATTACAGCTAAAAATCTAATAAAAACTAAACTTAAATATTTATAATTAATAATTTAATAGCTCTTAAACCTATTTAATAGTCTTTACCCCCCCTTTAAGAAAGATATAATCCTTAGGTGCTAACTAGAAATATCTGTTTAAGATAGCTCTAAATTTAACTAAATAACATATATTTAAACTAATACTTATAAAGGTATAGTTAGTAATATTTGCCGCTGCCTTATAATAAAAAATATAATAAAACCTGTTTTAAAATCATTTATAAGCTAATAAATTATAAGAAAAAGCAAGTATTAAAATAATAAAGACTCTATATTAGAGGCTTAGCAGGAGCTATATGGAAGAATATGGGTTTTCTCCCCTATCTTAGGGTTTTTCCTATATTAAGAAGTTAGTTGATGAACTAGTTAGTAGCTCTAGCTACCTAGCGTACATGAATAATAAACAAGTATTAACCTTAAAATACTACTCTAAGTACTAATATAGTCTTATTTACTAACTAATAATACTTATAAGCTTTCTAACCCTAAAATAAAGCTAGATTTAAGAAATGCTTTATCTATTATAAAGAAGGATATTAATTAACTAACTATCCTGTCTTTAAATAAAAAAAAGCAAAAGAAAATTAGTAAAGTAACTAAAGGCATAAATCCCCTTCTTTTAAACGCTAATTTTATATATTCTTATAAGTATTTAAAGGTAAAGATAAAAAGTTATTACCCCTAGATAGTAGTAATAAGAATAAATATAAAAAAGCTACCTAAAATGCAGTATTTATTGCCTTTAAAGAAGAAAAAGCATAAAGTAACAGAGAAGCATAAAAAACCCTTATATTTATAAATTTCTTTATATAAGTACCTAATCCCCCTCTCTTTTCTACTTTAACTATGAATTTCCTGTAAAATAACGCCTTTAAACACATGTTATTTATTAAAGACCCTTATAACTATAATACTAATAAAACTATATAATAGCAGGTATTTCTTATGGATTTATAATATACTATGGAAATGTTTTATGGTATTCTTTTAAATACTAAAGCAGCTAAAATCTTAACTACTAGCTAAGGTTAAGTTAAAGCCTTAATACGCTTTATAACAGACCTTATAATTAAGCCTTTTTCTAACTAAAGAACTATTAACTTTAGTGCCAGAAGTATAACCTTAAATAACATTTTAAAGCTTCTTATAATATTTAGTATAATTCCTTTTTATATTCTTAATAGTACTATGCTTTTTTTATATTTTATTATAAATATAAATAAAATAGGTGTTAAGCTTCATAATCTTAAGAAGCTTTTTATTTAAGGAGAAAAGAAAGTACTTATTAACTAGAAATAAGAATATCCTTAGTAAATAATTAGTTCCTAAGAACCTGCTATCTTTATACTCTAAAAAGCAGAAATTTACTAACTTTATTATTAATTTAGCTACTCTTTAATTAACTAACTATATAACCTTCTTACTAAAGCTAGTAAAGAGTTTAATAGAGCTAACATAGGGAAGATTACACACGCCTATTACTAATGCTAGATAAATACTAAGGCTCCTAGTAGATTTAAGTTTACTCTTAAAGATAATCTTAAATTTAACTATAAGGTCCTTATTAATATTATATAAATTAATAAGAAGCCTATCCTTTATATTATTAACTTAGTAACTTTATTTTAAGCCGCTTGCTTTTTTAAACCCTAATAATAAAAAGCTTAAGATATCTAAAACACCCTTAAGGAATATTAAATTAATATATATCTTAAACCCCCAGACTATATAGTTTATAATACTAGAAGAAACTTTACTTTTAGTAAATTTAGGTATTTAGCTTAACTATTATTAATTAATATTAATAAAGTCCCTGTTAAAGCATATAATAGCATTAGAAAACTTAAGCAATATTATACCCCTTTTTAAAGAGCATATAATATTATTAAGACTAAAGCTTATGGTTTTCTCTTAAAAAAGCAAATACTTTAAATAGCTATTAAAGCAGTTAATAACTCTGCCGGCCTAAATAGCCTTATTCCTACCCTTTTAGTCTTTAGAACCTATTTAAGAATAATAAATAATTCCCCCCTAAGCTTTATAGTTACCTAAAGAGCTAAGATGCTTTAGAAAGTAATAAATAAAGTGAGACATAGTCTTATAAGGCGCTAAGTTCATAATGCCCTTAATACTTAAAATATCCTAATAACCCTGCTAATATATAACCTTCCCTTAAACTCTAATATATAAGTTTATTATAAGAAAGGTAGATAAACTAGCTTATATAAACTTTGTTTAATAAAAGAAAAGACTTATATTATTAAGATACCTTATAGCCTTATAAAGTTATTGTTGGAATCGCTCGTCTTAAGGATGGAAGGGATACACGATAGTGACCGGGAATTATAGGTCATATGCACGATGTGCGTGCCCTGATTGGCTGGATTACTGTGTCATGTGACCTAGGGCAGTACTGTAGCCATAACACCACACTTCTGCATCGTCCCCCTCTTTTCCCTTTAGACAATTACAAGAATATAGACATCAGACATTTGTTACCCCCCCCTAAGTTATTGCTGCAGCAATCACACCCTGTGAAACCATCAGTTATAATTTATAGTTATTAAGCTATATATTACTTTACTAAAAACAAAGCCGTCTTATAAGAATAACTAAGCTTAAAATAAGGAAGTTACAGGAATAGCTTTAACTTCGTAAGAAGGGCAAGGCCTAAGCCTAAATAACCTAGACTAGAAAAACGCCAAGATTAATAAAATTATTTATAAGACTCCCCCTAACAACCCTATAAACCTACTATAAAGAGGCTGTAGAAGACCTTGGAAATACCCTTAACTAGAAGCTTTCCTTATAGAGATAGAAAAGGCTGATTTTTAACTTATAATTAACCTCTATATATAAGGAAAAATCACTATGCCTGGAGAACTATTTAAACTCTCTAACAAAGCTAAAATTAACGCTTTGCTAGTAAGAAATATATTTAAATTTATTTAATTTAACCCTTAAAAGCATAGAAGCAAGAGACTCTTTAGTTTATAAATAATATATAAGATTAAGAGTAAAGCAACTAATTCCATATATAAAAAATCACAATATATTATTTAAGGACATAGCAACTATAGGAAAGAGGTTATCCTTATATAATCCCTAATAATTTAAAGAGCTAGCTAGAGGCTTATTATTACTCTTACTTTATTATTAAAAAGAGAAGGCATTATAGCTTAGTTAAGGGATATTACCTAAGCATATATATAGTTATAAATAAAGCTTAATTACATAATCCTTATAAAGCTTCTAACACAGATTGCATACCTCTATCCACTAAATATTATTATTGCTGGTTTCACAGGGTGTGATTGCTGCAGCAATAACGGGGGGGTAACAAAGGTCTGATGTCTATATTCTTATAATTATCTAAAGGGAAAAGAGGGGGACGATGCAGAAGTGTGGTGTTATGGCCATAGTACTGCCCTAGGTTATATAACATAGTAATCCAGCTAATTAGGGCATGCGTATCATGTATATGACCTACAATTCCCAGTTACTATTGTATATCCCTTCCATCCTTAAGACAAGCGATTCTAATACTTACAAACTCTCTCTTTGTTAAAAAAGAGGAATTGCTCTAAAACACTATATAAATGACTTTTCCCTAGTCTAGAGCATCCTTAAAGTTTCTTAATTAATTGCGTTTGGATTCATCGAATTTAAACTCTTTATTGCACGCTTAAGCAGCTTTGGCTTTAACGCTTAATACCGGTCTCTTTACCTAACCTTCTACTTAAATCCAAGCCTTATTCTTAGTTATAAAGGTCTTAAGGCTTCTATTTAGGGAAGCCTTTATCATCGCGTTAGTAAGGTTATTATGGCCATTTATCTATTAGATTTCCGTGATTTCCCTTTGCTTGTATAACTGTTATAGTACTATAATATTAATTATAAGCCTTTTCTCCTTTATAGTGCCTAACTTAATAATATACTCATATAATAAAAAAAAGTTAGTGTATATTATGATTAGGATGTTCGGCTTGTTTAATCGATTAGTAATAATCCTTAAAGTTGTACTCATTACGTAAGCAATATTAACTCCTTAGACTATTCTATACAGCTCTGATGCTAAGGCGCTCCTTGTGACTCTTTTAGATTTCGTAGAGCTATAGGTTATAATGTTGCCTATAAGCGTGAATTTAGAGGCGTTGACGTTCCTTTCCTTATTCCCAAGAATAATTACATAGCCGATTTGCAAGCTAAGGTCTTTATTATTAGTAAAGGAGCTATTAACAAAAACATAAAGGGAGGCATTTTCTAGTAAGAGAGGCATGTAGTAAAGTCCATAAGTCTGATTATTAATTTACTACTTAAGCCTCTTATTAAGCTTTGTTATATTATTAGGTTTTAGTTGTTAACTTTGGGCAGTAACAGAAAGATTGTAAGAGGCTTCGGGTTGGCAGATGAGAGCAATATATGCACCTCAAGCCCTCTGCTTAATATATTAAGCTTAATTATCCTAGTTAACTTCTAATAACTTCTTTCCTTATGCCTTTTATTATAGGAAGAAGATGTTATTATTAGCTTCGCTTAAAATGTAACCATTAAACATTAATGGTATTGATTTCTCTAGGCGTTGCTTTAGCTTTGCGAGAAATCCGGCATTTTTCAATTTAACTTCTTCACAATTAAAGAATTTAGTATTACTAAGGCCTAACGTGTCATTAGTCTGTATTCTAATAAGTCCAAAATAAGAGCTTTTCTTTAAAGAAATAAGTAAACATAGGTTATAGGTAGAAGTAATTATTTAGAGTTTTTAGCAATGATAATTAAAATACGTTAACTACTAATGCATGCCTGCTTCTGCTATTCTGTATAGCAGCTTTATTACGACTATAATGACATCTGGCGGGTAGAGGTGTGCAATTTGTGCTAGAAGCTTTGCAAGAATTGTGTAATTAAGCTTTGTCTGTAATTATATATATGCTTAGGTAATATCCCTTAACTAAGCCGTAATGCCTTTTTTTTTTAGTAATAGAGCAAGAGCGATGATAAGCCTCTAGCTAGCTCTTTAAATTATCGGGGACTGCATAAGGATAACCTCTTTCCTATGGTTGCTATGGCCTTAAATAACACATCGCGATTTTTTATACAGGGAATTAGTTGCTTTGCCCTTAATCTTACGCACTATTTATAAACTAAAGAGTCTCTTGTTTTTATGCTTTTAAGGGTTAAATTAAATAAATTCAAACACATTTCTCGCTAGTAGAGCATTAATCTCGGCCTTGTCAGAGAGTTTAAATGGTTCTCCAGGCGTGGTTATCTTTCCTTGCACGTAAAGGTTAATTATAAGTTAAAAATCTGCCTTTTCTTTCTCTATAAGAAAAGCTTCTAGTCAAGGGTATTTCCAAGGTCTTCTACGGCCTCTTTGTATTAGATTTATAGGGTTATCAAGGGGAGTCTCATGGATAATTTTATTAGGGGAAGTCTTATGAACAATTTTATTAAAGGGAGTCTTATAAACAATCTCGTTAATCTCGGCGTTTTCCTGGTCTGGGTTGTTTAGGCATAGGCCTTGCCCTTCTTAGGAGGTTAAAGCTATTCCTATAGCTTCCTTATTTTAAGCTTAGTTATCCTTATAAGAAGTCTCTACTTCTAGTAAAGTAATATATGGCTTAATAACCGTAGATTGAAACTTTATAGGGCCGTGAGGCATCTTAATAATATAAGTCTCTCCTTTTATTAAAAGAAGCTTATATAGGCCAGTCCATTTACCTTTCTTATAATAAACTTATACACCAGAGTTTAAGGGGAGATTATATATTAGCAGGGTTATTAGGCTATTTTAAGTGTTAAGGGCATTGTTAACTTAATGCCTTATAAGGCTATGCCTTGCTTTGTCTATTGCTTTTTAAAGCATTTTAGCTTTCTAAGCGACTTTAAGGCTTAGGGGAGAATCATTTATTATCCTTAGATATGTTCTAAAAACTAAAAGGGTCAGAATAAGGCTATTCAGGCCGGCAGAGTCGTTAACTGCTTTAACAGCTATTTAAAGCATCTGCTCTTTTAAGAGAAAACTGTAAGCTTTAGTCTTAATAATATTATATGCTCTTTAAAGAGGGGCGTGATATTGCTTAAGTTTTCCGATGCTATTATGTGCTTTAACAGGGACTTTATTAATATTAATTAATAATAGTTAAGCTAAATGCCTAAATTCACTAGAAGCGAAGTTTCTTCTAGCATTGTGGACTATCTAGTCTGGGGGACTAAGATATGTGTTAATTTAATATTCCTTAAGGGCGTTCTAGATATCTTAAGCTTTTTGTTATTAGGGTCTAAGAAAGTAAGTGGCTTAAAATGAAGTTGCTAAGTTAATAACATAAAGGACAGGCTTTTTATTAATTTGCATAATGTTAACGAGGACCTTATAATTAAATTTAAGATTGTCTTTAAGAGTGAACTTAAATCTACTTAGAGCCTTGGCGTTTATCTAACATTAGTAACAGGCGTATGTGATTTTTCCTATATTAGCTCTGTTAAAATCTTCACTAGCCTTAGCAAGAAGGTTGTGCAGTTAGTTGATTAAAGGGTGGCTAAATTAATAATAAAGTTAGCGAATTTCTGCTTTTAAGAGCATAAAGACGGCAGGTTCTTAGGAACTAATTGTCTACTAAGGATATCCTTATTTTCTAATAATGGGTACTTTCTTTTCTCCTTAGATAAGGAGGTTCTTAAGATTATTAAGCTTAATACCTATTCTATCTATATTTATAATAAAATATAGGAAAGGCGTGGCACTATTAAGAATATAAAAAGAAATTATACTAAAGATTATAGGAAGCTTTAAAATGCTATTTAAGGTTACACTTCCGGCACTAAAGTTGATGGTTCTCTGGTTAGAAGAAGGCTTAATTATAAGGTCTGTTATAAGGCGCATTAAGGCTTTGACTTAACCTTGGCCAGCAGTTAAAATTCCGGCTACTCTAGTATTTAGGAGGATACCATAAAACGTTTCCGTAGTATATTATAAATCCACGAGAAATACCTGCTTTTATGTGGTTTCATTAGTATTGTAGTCGTAAGGGTCTTTAATAAATAACGCATGTTTAAAGGCATTATCTTGCAGGAAATTTACGGTTAAGGCAGAAAAGAGAGGGGGATTAGGTGCTTATGTAAAGAAAGTCGTAAATATAAGGGTTTCTTGTGCTTCTTTATTGCTTTATGCTTTTTCTTCTTTAGAGGCGATAAATACTATGTTCTAGGCAGCTTTTTTGTGTTTATTCTTATTCCTGCTGTCCAGGGGTAATAACTCTTTGTCTTTACCTTTAAATACTTATAAGAATATATAAAATTAGCGTTTAGAAGGAGGGGATTTATGCCTTTAGTTACTCTACTAAGTTTCTTTTACTTTCTTTTATTTAGAGATAAGATAGTTGGTTAACTAACATCCTTCTTTGCAACAGATAAAGCATTTCTTAGATCCAGCTTTATTTTAGGGTTAGGAAGCTTGTAAATATCGTCAGTTAGTAAACAAGACCATGTTAGTGCTCAGGGTAGTGTTTTAAGGTTAATACTTACTTTCTCTTGCAATCTATTGGCTTATAGATGATTTTAAAACAGGTTCTATTATATCTTTTATTATAAGGCAGCGGCGAATATCACCAACTATGCCTTCATAGGTATTAGTTCGGACGTAGGTTATCTGGTTAAATTCAGGGCTATCTTAAACAGATATTTCCAGTTAGCGCCTAAGGATTATATCTTTCTTAGAGGGGGGGTAAAGACTATTAAATAGGTCTAAGAGCTATTAAATCATTAATTCCAAACATTTAAGTTTAGTCTTCATCGGATTTTCAGCTGTAACGTAATGAAACTTTATCTCTTAAAATCGTGTTTAGTAGAATTTTCGATTTTCTTTAGTCTTAAAGTTTTCCTTTATTTGCTTAGTTATTATATTAAATAAAATAAGTCTTCTACTAAATTTCTTAAGGTAATACTTATAGGCATTACCTATAAGCATTATTAACAGTATAAACAGGTATAACTTAGGCGAAATTCCTTATACTGTGCAGATATCCTTAAAAATTAGGACTTTAGGATATATAAAGTCGAAAAGTGCTTTAAAATACTTGTTTTCCTTATTATAAGCTTTAGCAAGGAAGTTTAAGGCTTTTTAGTCTATATTAGTGATTTTCTTTAATATAGTTTATTATTTTAGGGGAGAGGGGATTGTTATTTTTATTGTTATTTCTTTAGTAGGAGGGTTAGGAGGGTTAGGGGGAGGTAAGGTTATTATTAATATTAATGTGTTAATAGTGTTATTTCCTATTAAGAGCTTTCCATTAGGAAAGAAAACAGAATTATCTATACTAACTAGATCAGCAAGTATATAGTTAATTAGTCTTTACAATCCTTCTTATGTGTTAATTCCTTAATCTCGAAGAATATCTTAAAGTACTTATCGGACCTTAGGGGTAATCTTCTTAAAAATGTTAGTATTCCATCCTTTAAAGTCTTCTTAATATATGAACAGAAACCTAGTACCTTACTAGTTACTAGATTCATACTAGTTGACATAGTAGGCAAATTTGTTATAAAGTTTAGAAATTGTAGCTTTTTTAGGGTTAATTTGTTCATTAGCTTCGGCCTATTTCTCTATAAAGTAGTTGGAATACTTTTAGAGTTTTGCAGAAAGGGAGTCTTAGATAGGTTGATCAGCTCTAGTAGTGGAAGTTAAAGCCATTTTTAGTGTTTTCTCCGTAATAGATAGCAAAGAAGATACTTTAATTGTAAACTAGTAGTAAGTTAATAATAAGGGGTAAATTCCATAAAGAAACTTTCTTAATAATTATAAATAAGTAGTAAAAGTCAACAATAATAGAAAAAGTTGCTTTTAGGTAGCATAAATAATAGATTCTATGCAATTAAGTGAATAAGTGCGTTATATTGGAAGTTCGTCTCTTCTGTTAATTCCTGGCCAATCTGTGGTTATAATAACTACTGATTAGTGCTAGTTTCACAGGGTGTAATTACTATAGTAATAACAGGGGGGTAATAAAGGTCTGATGTCTATATTCTTATAATTATTTAAAGGGAAAAGAGGGGGATAATACAGAAGTGTGGTGTTATAGCCACAGTACTGCCCTAGGTCACATAACATAGTAATCCAGCTAATTAGGGCACGCGCATCGTGTGTATAACCCATAATTCCCGGTTACTATTGTGTATCCCTTCCATCCTTAAGACGAGCGATTCTAACAATTATAGTTATAATAAAGCCACTTTATAGAATTACAAAAGCAGGTACACATTAGTAGTTAACGTATTTTAATTATTATTATTAAAAGCTTTCGATAATTACTTTTACCTATAACCTATGTCTTCTTATTTCTTTAAAGGAAAGCTCTTATTTTAAACTTATTAAAATATAAACCAATAATATATTAGGCCTTAGTAACACTAAATTCTTTAATTATAAAGAGGTTAAGTTAAAGAATGCCGGATTTCTTATAAAGCCAAAGCAATGCCTAAAGAAATTAATACTATTAATGTTTAATAGTTGCATTTTAAGCAAAGCTAATAATAATACCTTCTTCTTATAATAAAAGGCATAAGAAAAGAAGCTATTAAAAGTTAACTAAGATAATTAAGCTTAATATATTAAACAGAGGGCTTAAGGTGTATATATTGCTCTTATCTGCTAACCTAAAGCCTCTTATAATCTTTTTATTACTGCCTAAAGCTAACAACCAGAACCTAATAATATTACAAAGCTTAATAAGAGGCTAAGATAATAAATTAATAATCAGAATTACGGACTTTAATATATGCCTTTCTTACTAGAAAATGCCTCCCTTTATGTTTTTATTAATAGTTCTTTTGTAAATAATAAAGACCTTAGCTCGCAGCTTAGCTATATAATTATTCTTAGTAATAAGGAAAAGAATGTTAATACCTCTAAATTCACCCTTATAGGTAATATTATAACCTATAGCTCTATGAAATCTAAAAGAGTTATAAGAAGCACCTTAGTATTAAAGCTATATAAAATAGTCTAAGGAGTTAATATTACTTATATAATAAGTATAATATTAAGCATTATTACTAATTAATTAAACAAGCTAAATATCCTGATTATAATATGCACTAACTCTTTCTTATTATATAAGTATATTATTAAATTAGGCACTATAAAGGAAAAAAGGCTTATAATTAACATTATAGCATTATAATAGTTATATAAGTAAAGGGAAATCACGGAAATCCGATAGATAAATAGCCATAATAACCTTACTAATATAATAATAAAAGCCTCTCTAAATAAAAGTCTTAAGACCTTTATAACTAAGAATAAGGCTTAAATCTAAGTAAAAGGTTAGGTAAAGAGACCGGTGTTAAGCATTAAAGCCAAAGCTGCTTAGGATGAATTTGCTAAATCCAACATCAAATTAAGCGCGCAACAAAGAGTTCAAATTTGATAAATCCGAACGCGATTAATTTAAGGGGCTTTAAGGATGCTTTAGACTAAGAAAAGTTATTTATTTAGGTAATATTTCTTATGTATTACAACGTTATTAATTTTTGCTTATTTGTTAATTTTTACAGGTTTTTTATGTGTTTTAAAGCAATTTCTCTTTTTTAATAAAAAGAGAGTTTATAAGTATTAGAATTACTTGTCTAGAGAATAAAAGAAATACATAATAGTAACCGGGAATTATGGGTTATATACGCAATATATGTGCCCTAATTAGCTAGATTACTATGTTATATAACCTAGGATAGTACTATAGCTATAATACTATACTTCTATATCGTCCCCCTCTTTTCCCCTTTAGATAATTATAACTATATAGAAATCAGACCTTTGTTACCCCCCCCGTGTTATTGCTACAGCATATCGTACTCTGTAAAACCATCAGTTATTAAGCACTATTTAATAAGCTAGTAAATAGTTGGCCTAATTATATTATAAGAAGGTAATAACTACTTATAAGACTGCTTATACCTCCTAGTTTACCTATTTTATACTACTGTCTATCTAAGAATAATAAGATATAAATAATAGTTACTTAATACCTACTTACTTATAAAGTATAGTTTAAAAACAACTAAGCTAATCTAAACTATAGTTAGAAATAATTTAATAGGGAAATTTATAAAAATACTATAAGTAATATTTAAACTATTCTATACATGCTTTAGCTACTATACTTATTATTATCTTTAATTACATATACTTTAAGAGACAGTCTATAATAACTATTAGAAAGCATAATAATACCTTATTATATATTAAAAGTTTTATTATAAAATCTACTAAGATTTATAACTAGTAATAGTTTATAGCTAGTATAGGCTTTAATAGACCTTAATAAAGTTATTAGCTCTTATGCCTATTAAAGTAATAGTAGTTTTATACATACTATGCTATATCCTTTAACATTTTATTCTAATAGTAATCCTTATATAGCACTTAAAAAGTAGTATTTTACCCTAAGTAGCCTAATATAAGTAAGTTATAAATCTACTATATAAGTAAGATAGTAAGAGGCTTATAATAAGGTACCTAAAGCTATTCTTAAAATTATAATACTCCTTATATATTTAAAGTATAATCTGCTATTTATAACTAGGTTTTTATAAATATAAAAAACTTTTGCTTTACTTTTAATACTACTTTTAGTTAAATTTAGTATAAACTATTCTTAGTAACCTCTTAGTCCTATAGATTTTAAAGCTATTTATTTTAAAATAAATTAAAGCCTAGTAAAAAAGGACTTAAAACCTTTAAACTAAAACCTACTATTATATTTAAATTATTTAGGTTATTCTTATTCTAATTATTACCCTCCTCTAGTTTACCTATTATCTATACCCTAACTAGGTTTATAGTATTAGCTCCTAACTCTTAAACTATTTTTAATATTCTTTAAATTAGGTAAAATATATAACCTACTAGCTATTCCCTTTTTCTTTAATCTTAGTCCTATTATGACAAAGCATTTAGCTAACCTACTTATATACTTAAATAATAGCATAAGTAATAGTTAAAAAAAAATATTTTTACCTATTTTACTTATCTTTTAAATATCTCCTAAGAGGCTATAAAATACTCTAAGTTCTTATAATTTATAAGAATTATAAATAGCTAGGCTATACTCCTTAGCTTAGCTAACTATGCCTTTAGGCAGGAAATAATACTAAAGAGCTCCTTATTATAAATTATATAATTCCACTATATAGCTATTAGCTATACTAAGTAGTATATTACTAGCCTTTATACTCCCTTTAAATTATATTAAAAAAGGCATCTGCCTATAGCCTTATTAGAAAAGTTAGCTTTTACTTATATCTTTAAGTTAAAATCTTATTATATAAGAATTAAAGATAAAATAAAGGCAGCTTTAAGCACTTAAAATGCCTTTTTATATTTTAAGGACTAGTAAAACCTAGTAGCTTTCTTAGTAAGATTAGTTAGAGGGCCTATAAGATCTAAAAAGTTATTAATAAACTTTTAATAAAAATTTATAAAGCCTAAGAAGCTTTATACCCTATAAACTATTTAAATGGACTATTAATCTTAAATAGCTATAATCTTTTCTATATTAAAGTAAATAGCCTTTCTAGCTTTTATAATAAATCCTAAGTACTTTACCTTTATAAATATAAATATATACTTATTAATATCTAAGTATAGCCTAGTATATTTTAGTTATTATAAAACCTCTTATACTTTTACTATATAGTTTTTCTTAAAGCCCTTAGTATAAATAAGGATATTATCTATTGGTAACGCTCAGGTTACAAGTATGCTGCAGCACAAATGTAGGGGGGGGGGTTCAATAATTAATTTATCTATATCTGTAAAAGAGGGGAAGAAGCAGGCTATAATACGGAGGTGTAGTGTTATAGCTATGTTATAGCCCTTAGGTTATATAACCTGTAATCTAGCTGATTAGGGTGCGTGCATTCTGTGTATAACCTACAATTCCTGGTTAATATTGCATATCCCTTTTATTATCCATATAAGCGATTCCAACACTTGTAAATTCTCTCTTTATTAAAGAAGAAGAGGAATTGCTCTGAAAAATACATAAAACGCCCTAATAATCAGATATTAATAAATAAGTAATAAAGCGAAAAACATCCTTTAAATAAATGACTTTTGTTGGTCCAGGCCGAATGGTTGTGGAGGCAAAGAGTGTTATAGGGGGGGGGGGGGGCCAAAGGGTGTAATTCCCGCGTTTAATCCTACCAAATTGGGCGCTTATAATTGCGTTCGAATTCATCGAATTTAAGCTCTTTATCAGGCGCTTAATTTATTGTTAAATTTGGTAGGGAATTGGGACTTTTCTAATCTTTAGCGGCTCCAGTGGCGGCTCCTGCGGCAATTCTCGTAATAGGTCTTTTAACCCATTCTTCTACATGGATTCAGGCTTTATTCTTCGTTATAAAGGTCTTAAGAGCTTTGTTTAGTAAAGCTTTTATTATTATATTTGCAGGATTATTATTGCTATTAATCCAGCAGATCTTAGCTACTTCCCTCCTCTTATATGACTGCTATAGAGCCATAATATTAATTATTAGCCTCTTTTCCTTTATTATCCCTAGCTTAATAATATACTTATATAGTAAGAAAGAGTTAGTATATATGATTATTAGGATTCTTAGCTTATTAATTTAGTTAGTAATAATATTCAGAGTAGTGCTTATTGTATAGGCAATGTTAATACCTTAAACCATCCTATATAGCTTAGAAGCTAATACACTTCTTGTGACTCTTTTAGATTTTATTAAGCTATATGTTATAATATTTCCTCTAAGGGTGAATTTAGAGGTATTGTCATCCTTCCTTTTATTACCTAGGATAATTATATAGCCTAGTTAAGAGCTAAGGTCATTATTATTTACAAAAAAACTGTTAATAAAGACATAAAGAGCGGCGTTTTCTAGCAAGAGAGATATATATTAAAGTCTATAGTCTTAATTGTTAATTTGCTATTAAAGTCTTTTATTAAGCCTTAAAACATTGTCGGATCCTGGATGTTAGACTTAGGCAGCAATGGAAAGATTATAAGATGCTTTAGGTTAACATATTAGAGCAATGTACGCTCCTTGTGCTTGCTGTTTGATATATTTCGCTTAGTCGGTCGGGTTATTAACTTGTGATAGCTTCCTTCCTTATGCCTTTTATTATAAAAAGAAGGTGTTATTATTAACTTCGCTCAAAATGCAACTATTGAATATTAATGGTATTAAAATCGTTAACCTCTCTTTTGGCTTTGCAAGGAATTTAGCGTTTTTTAACTTAATCTCTTTGTAATTAAAAAACTTAGCATCGCTAAGTCCTAAGGTATTATTAGTCTGTATTCTAATAATTCTAAAACACGAGCTTTTGCTAGAAGAAATAAGCAAATAAGGGTTATATGTAAAGGTTATTATCTATAGTCTCTAACAATAATAATTAAAATACGTTAACTACTAATGTGTACCAGCCTCTGCTATTCTGTATAGTAGCTTAATTACGACCATAATAACGTCTAGCGGGTAAAGGTATGCAATTTGTGCTAGAAGCTTTGCAAGAATTATGCGATTAAGCTTTGTCTATGACTGCACATATGCTTAGGTAATATTCCTTAGCCAAACTATAATGCCTTCCTTTTTTAATAAGGGAGTAAGGGCAATAATAAGCCTTTAACTAGCTCTCTAAATTATTAGGGACTACGTGAGAATAACCTCTTTCCTACGGTCGCTATAGCCTTAGATAACATATTATAACTTTTCATATAGGGAGTTAGTTACCTTGCCTTTAACTTCTCTTACCATTTGTAAGCTAAAGAGTCTTTTGCCTCTATGCCTTTGCGGGTTAAATTTCACGAATTTAAACATATTCCTTGCTAGTAAAGCATTAATCTCTGCTTTATTAGAGAGTTTAAAAGGTTCTCTAAGTATATTAATTTTTCCTTGTGCACAGAGGTTAATTATAAGTTAAAAATCAGCCTTTTCTTTCTTAGTAAGAAAAGCCTCTACTTAAGGGTGTTTCCAGGGTCTTTCACATCCTCTTCGTAGTAGAGTTATTAGGTTATTAGGGGGGTTTTCGTGATTTTCATCATCTTAAACCAGGTCTTCCTTATAAACCAGGTCTTCCTTATAAGAAGATTCTACCTCTAGTAAGGTTATATATAGTTTAATAACTATAGACTAAAACTTTATAGGGCTATAAGGCATCTTAATAATATAAGTCTCTCCTTCCATTAAGAAAAGCTTATAAGGGCTAGTCTATTTACCTTTTTCGTAATAAACTTATACATTAGAATTTAAAGGAAGAGTGTGTATAGGTAGAGTTATTAGGCCGTTGTGGGTATTAAGAGCATTGTAGACTTAGCGTCTTGCAAGACTGTATCTTGCTTTATCTATTGCTTTTTAAAGTATCTTAGCTCTTTAGGTAACTATAAAGCTTAGGGGGGAATTATTTGTTATCCTTAGATAGGTTCTAAAGACTAAGAGGGTAAGAATAAGACCATTTAGACCGGCAGAGTTATTAACTGCTTTAACAGCTATTTAAAGTATCTGCTCTTTTAAGAGAAGATCGTCAGCTTTGGTCTTAATAATATTATATGCTCTATAAAGAGGGGTATAATATCGCTTAAGTTTTCTGATGCTATTATGAGCCTTAATAGGGACTTTATTAATATTAATTAATAATAGTTAAGCTAAATGCCTGAATTCGCTAGAAGTGAAGTTTCTTCTGGCATCGTGGACTATCCAGTCTAGGGGTCTAAGATATATGTTAATCTAGCACTCTTTAAGGGCATTCTAGATATCTTAAGCTTATGAAAAAGGACCAACACCGCGGACACGACGCGGTATTACGCCTAAAACAAAAAAGAAGCACAGAATTGGATTCCTTATTATTAAATACCCCCCCTAGCAATAGCGCATTGCGCAAGGGGAGTAAGCAGCGTAAGGGGTGCAATAATTAACAAATTTTCGCATAGATCTACAACTAACGAAGGATAAGGCACTACCTAGGAAGAAATATAATATTAAGGAGAGAATCCTAGAGTAATAGTAGTGCAGAAAAAACTAAAGAATAAAATAAAATCACTAAAGGAGTTAATAATAAAAGTTATTCTAAAGGCAGAAATAACAGAAGTATAGGCTTTTATTAGGACTTTTATATAAGTTGCTATAGATATAGGAGGGGAGATAGCCTAAGTAAAGACTGGCATAGGAGATCTACAGGCATTAATTATAGAAGCGGTTAATAGTAAAGTTAAAACTATAGTTAAGAAGGCAGTTAAGGAGGTAATAAAGGCCGTCCCTAGGACTAGATTGACGGTTAAGGGGACTTAAGCGACTGTTATAGCTTGTGGAGTTATAGGGCAGAATATGACAATACCTTTAGCCTGAACGGAGGGTATGGCAATACTAGCCCGCTATTACTAGGAAGCAATGGTAAAGGGAAACACTATTAGCAAGGCAGTTAGGAACAGATTGCTAGGAGAGATTATAAAGGCAGTAAATAGTGCTATTAGCGTAGAGGAGGCAATAGTAGCACGCAGGCTGTAGAGTGGAGACATAGTTATTATATTTACTAAGGCAGGGAGGAAATAAAAGGAAAACACGGCCTGGGTGAGAGTTGCCTTTGGACCTATAGCAGAAGTAAACAGGAAGATATTTAGTGTGATTATTAAGGGATTTCTAACACGATTAACAAACTATATTACGATTGAGGATATAAGGAAAAACATTAAAAAGGAGAATAGTCTAAACATGGCGAAGATAACAGTGTAGAAGCTAAAGGGAACAGCGATAAGGGCACTACTAGTGGTTAGCGTTAAGGGCACTAAGGCAGTAAACTGCCTATGCTATGGGGGAATAGTATACCAAGCAGAGATTTTTAATGCCAAGCTATATAATAAGATGGTCCACCTAAAGCAATATTATAATTACTATAAGATTAGACATATTGCTAGGCACTGTAAGGAGGAAGTAAGATACAGCAGGTATACTGCTAAAAAACACCCTAAGGGAAAGAGGACTTACCCAACGTTAACAGGCAAGGTACGGGAGAGATGCCTAAATTACGTAGGGGCACATCTAGCATGGTCTCGGCTATGCTTAGTAAGTAATAATAGGTGGTAACAGGCCCGGGAGGCTTACGCTATAAGGCTGCTATTCTTCCGCGACCATTAGTCAGAGGCTGTAACAGTTACTACAGGCAAGGGTCATTATAGAGAAGAGACTAGGGGATTAACGGAAAGGCAGCTAAGAGAAAGGAGTATATAACTAAGGGGCCTTTCTATAAGACGAACATATAAACTATAATTAGGACGGCAGAGACCGGCAGAGGAAGGCATAATGCTAGCCTTCCTACAACTGACAAGAGAGCAGAATAATACCAGAGCCAGCCCAACCAGGGTGCTCCGAAGCATACAATAAAGTACATGATTAAGGTTATGTACTAGAATACACAGAAGAAAAGCAATCTAGTATATCTGGCGTTGGGGCATAACGTTAGCCCTAAGGTAATAGCCATCCAGGAACCAGGAGGCTATAATAGTATACTGCTAAATCTATCTTAGGGGCACTATATATTAGTAATATATAGTGGAAGAATGGCGATTTATATACACCAGAAGGTTGAGGCAGGGCTTTGGACTACAGGGAGGGGGGAGGATTAGTGCAGTGTTAAGCTATGTAGAGTAGAGGTGTATAATATATATTTCCCGGCTTACGAAAGGGGGTGGCAGACGCCTCTATAACACTTTGCTGATACCTAGGCAAAGGGCTGGAGTGTGTTTGTAGGGGACTTTAACTAATATCACCCCTTGTAGGACAGATTCGGCCGAATATCTCCGGGGTATAATAAGATGTTAGAATTTATAATAAGGTAGCAACTCGGCCTAGCTATGCCGTTTAGGGAAGTAATAAGAAGAGAACATGGCAGCAAGGACAGCACTATTAACCATGCATAGACCACCCACAACATTAGTGTCGAATTTATTAGGCCAGTAGAAATCACCGGATCTGACCATATGCCCTAGCTTATTAGCATCAGGATAAACAAGGAATTAAGCAACAGCCCAGGGTTAGTCCGGGGTTAGAGGACAGCGGATGAGAACCTTATTATAGCAGAGGCTTTAAACAGGCTTGGAAAGAAGGGGTTGGAGCTTCTGCTGTATAACTAGCAAGAAATTAATAACTATGCGCAGTAGCTTACCTAACAGCTTATAGAGATAGCTAATATAGCAGCACCTAAGCAACCTTAAGGGTATAGCAAACTACAGCCTTAGTGAAATAAAAGGGTAAGGGACGCGATAGCAGAGGCAAGATGTGCTAATAGGCAGTGGCAGTAACAACAGACGCAGGAAGCGTAGCAGGCCTTAACGGAAGCTATAAAAAAACAGAATTATATTATCTTAGAGGAGAAGAAAAGTAGCTGGTGACAGGCAGTTAGCAAGTTATCTAGGTCCAAAGGGAGTCTTTAGACCCTAAAGCGTTAGGCCTAGCTATAGAGTGGACTTCCTCCTAAAAGGCAACAGGTCCTACTACTAACCCGGCTAGGAGACAACGGCAGGGAGGAGATAGTAGAGGTTACATATAAGGGTAAGGCAAGGGCATTTACAGAGAGGTTCTTCCCTCTATCCGCGGCTAGGGCTTTAGGTCCGGAGGCAGAGGAGGGAATAAGATACTGTAATAACGATCAGGTAGTTCCTGTGTTTATAGAGGAGGAAATTAAAGAGATTATAAAGAATACAGCAAGTTAGAAAGCCCTAGGACCAGACAAGCTGCTAACAGGTTTCCTTAAGCTATACAGAGCGGCCCTAATATCATGTTTAACACGCCTTACAAATACTTACTGCAGCTTGGGATATCATCCGGCCTCCTTCCGACAAGCAAAGGTAGTAGTTCTACATAAACCTAGGAAGTCCCCTAAGGAGTTAGGCAGACCGGGGGGGTAGAGGCCAATATTGCTGTTAAACATGATAGGTAAAGTGATTAAGGGAGCTATTATAAGGAGGATTACTATTGTAGCAGAGGAAGGCCATATACTACCGGACATGCAGATAGGCAACAGGGCTAGTAGATTAATAGAGATAGCACTAAGCATGCTAAAAGAGGTTGTGAGAACGGCGTGGCATTACCGGGGGATAGTATTATTACTACAGCTAGATATTACTAGGGCGTTCAACACTGTTAGCCATAAACGATTAATCTGCATTATAAAGGAGTTAGGACTACTAGAGTAGATGGCCAGATAGGCACAGGGCTTTACGTTAGAAAGGAGAGCATAATTAGCGTTTAACGGACGTATTACTAAGGAAATCCAAGTTACTGCAGGGGTTCCGTAAGGGTCGCCAGCGTCTCTTATCCTCTTCCTGCTCTACATTACGCTATTATATTAAAGACTAGCGGCAGCGGAATCAACGTTAACGTTAGGGTTCTTAGATAATATAAACATTATAATATATAGAAAAACGGCAGAGAAGACAAAAGTATAACTAGAAAGAGCCTAGAGAATATATAAGGAGTGGTTAAAGGAGTATAGGCTAAGGTTTAACCCAGGAAAGAGCAAGCTAATGCACTTTATAAGGAAGAGGCAGGCGATTATAATAACAATCTAACTTAGCAGAGCAATAATATAACCGACATAATTAGCGCGATTCCTAAGGGTTTGGATTTACCGGAAGCTTTGTTGGTTAACTTATATAGAGAAGGTGAATGCCAAATTATCACGGTAGAAATTAGCGCTTATAGCGCTGGCTGTGTCTACGTGGGAATGCCGACTAGAGTGTGCAAGATCCCTTTATATGCAGGTAATATAAAGCATAATAGCCTATGGAGCTAGGATATACTACACCCATAGCGAGCTAAAAGGGGTAGCATAGGGGGTAGCAAAGGCATTTATAAGGGAATAGAATAAATGCTTAAGGCGGGTTATAGGGGCATATAAGGCGACGCTAGTAATACTCTTAGAGACAAAAGCAGTAGTACTGCCAGTGGATCTGTACCTTAATTACGTTAAACGATGATTCTACTAAAGACTTAAGGATAGTAGCATAGGTAAGAAGATACGGCAGGCCTGTAATTTAATAGCATTGCAGCTACAATGCCAAGGAAGAGGCCGCCGACGTAATCGCTATAAGGCGTTTCCTAATGCCCCCCCCCCCCTCCCCTGGCAGCCTTATAGCCAGACAGGAATTAGAGAGGGAGTAGGAAAAACAGTGGATCTGGCAGAGGCATAAGGCTTAGGTGAGAAGAGGACGGGCAAAAGCAACAGCAGTAGATGAGGAACCTAACTTTAAGAGCACAAAAAAGATAGCAAAGCTTTATAATAGCCTGCTTAAGCATGAATCTACAGCCCTAGTTCAGCTTTAAACGAAAAAAATAGGGCTAAATACCTTCCTCTATAACAAACAGGTGCCTAAGGTAACTTTACTAATATGCTAATGCTAGGGAGGAGACAAGGATATCTACCACCTTATCCTGTCATGCCTAGAATATAACTATCTAAGACCGATTCCAGCGGTGCCCATAATGAGAGATCTACGGGAACTCAGGGCAGCGCTTAACAACAAGAAGCTAGCACTAAATATTATAAAGTGGGTGCTTTTAACTAGGCGACTTTAGCAGTATAGGTTAGCAGAGGAGCTTGGTAAGGCGTGGCAGATATGCAATAACAAGGCTGAGAAAGGGACTAGAGGCAACGGAAACAATAGGATAGAGGAGGAAAAGCCGGACTAGGAGGGGAGGTGCTTATAAGGGGTTTTTACTAACATACTAACCTTTTATATAAAGCACAACCACACTTCTGTTATTATCTGCAGTTCCAGGGAACTAGCAGATATCTTATACTAATGGTTGAAAACAATAAAGACTTTATATCAGAGGCTTAGCGGGAGCTATATAGAAGAATATAGGTTTTCTCCCCTATCTTAAGGTTTTTCCTATATTAAGAAGTTAGTTGATGAACTAGTTAGTGGCTCTAGCTACCTAGCGTACATGAATATATATATAGATATCTTAAGCTTTCTGTTGTTAAGGTGCAAGAAAGCAGGCAGCTTAAAATAATATTGCCAAATTTATAACGTATAGGACTGGCTTCTCGTTAATTTGCATAATATTAATAAGAACCTTGTAGTTAAATTTAATATTGTCTTTAAGAGTAAATTTAAATCTACTTAGAGCTTTTGTATTTATCTGGTATTAATAGCAAGCATGCGTGATTTTCCCTATGTTAGCCTTATTAAATTCTTCACTAGCCCTAGCAAGAAGGTTATTTAATTGGTAAATTAACAGATAACTAAATTAGTAATAAAGTTAACGGATTTCGGTTTTAGAAAGCATAAAGATAGCAGGTTCTTAAGAACTGGCTGTCCACTAAGGATGTCCCTATTTCCTAATAATAGGTACCTTTTTGTCTCCTTAGATTAAAAGATTCTTAAGATTATTAAGTTTAACACCTATTCTATCTATATTTATAATAGAATATAAAAATAGTATGGCACTATTAAGCATATAAAAGGGTATTATGCTAAAGATCATCGGAAGCTTTAAAATACTAGTTAAAGTTATAGTACCGGCTCTAAAGGTGATAGTTCTTTAGTTAGAAAAATGCTTAATTATAAGGTTCTTTATAATTTTTATCAGAGCATTAACTTAGCCTTAGCCAGCAGTTAAAATTCCTAATGCTCCTGTATCCGGGAGTATACCATGAAATGTATCCGCTGTATATCTTATATCCATAAGATATACGTGTTATTAAGGTTGTTTATTAGTATTATAGTCGTAGGGGTCTTTAAGAAATAAGGCATATTTAAAAGCATTATCCTGTAAGAAGTTCATGGTTAATTAGGAAAAGAGTGGGGGATTTAGTGCTTATGTAAAGAATATTATAAAGGAGAGAGTATTACAAGCCTCTTTATTATTTAGTTCCTCTTTTTTATTAGTAGTGAGGAAAGCGGCATTTTAAGCGGCTTTTTTGTGTTTATTCTTACTGCTATTATTAGTAGTAGTAAGTTGGGCTATTTTGCCTTTATAGGCCTATAGGAATGCATAGTATTAGCATTTAGAGGGTGGTTTTTAGTGTTTTCTGTTATTTTACTAAGTTGCTTTTACTTTCTTCTGCTTAGAGGCAAGATGGTTAGTTAACTAGCATCCTTCTTTATAGCAGATAAAGCATTTCTTTAAGCTCGCTCTGGCTTAAGGTTTTTCACGATATATAGCTTATAAATAGCGTTAGTCTATAAATATTGCTGTGTTAGTGTTTTAGTCTGTGGACTAGGTAATAAGGGCATTTAGATTATTGTTAGTAGTTGTTAGTAACTGACTTATAGAGGTTGGTGGTATATCTATTACTAAGAGGTAATTTCGAAGATTACTAACAAATCCTTTAAAGGTTAGCACATTCCTGAATTTAGCATTATAGAAATCATTGTCATTTTCTATTGCTTGTTATACTTAATAAAGAAGAATTATATCTTATTTAAGAGGGTTATAAAGGCTATTAAATATCTTTATAAGTCGGTTAAGAAGAATTTCTAAGCATTCTGACTTATTCTTTATTGGATGTTTTATAATAATGTAGTAAAGGCGTAAATCGGCAAATTATGTTTTATAAAAGCTCTTATTTTTAGGTGTTTTAAAGTGATTTCTAATATTCTAAGTTATCTCCTTAAATAGAATTGTCTTTACTCTAATGTATTTAAGGAAGTATATATAGGCTTTACCTTAAAGCATAATAAGGAAGGCTTTTAGGTAAAGTAAGGGGGAAACTCCTACTTAAGAACATTTCTCTTTAAAATATAGTAACTTCTTGTTAATAAAGTCATACACTTCTCTAGAATATTATTCTTCTTTCTAGTAAAGTCTCTTAAGAGTATTAAGGGCTTTTTAATTACTATTAGAAAGTGTTCTAGTTAGGGTTTATAGTTCTGGGGGAGGGTCTTTAGTTAAATAAAAATCTTTATTATCAGAGTCCTTATTATTAGAAAGTTTAAGTCATTAAATCTCTTTTCCTTTCCTAGTTGCTTTTTCTAGTAAAGGTTTGTATTCCATGTTGGGGTCAATGTTTAAGATATTAATAAGATCTTTAGAAACATTTAATCTTAATCCTCTGGCTGTTTTAACACCATTATTATTAAGGTAATTACAAAGGGTATACTTAAGGTTGTTATTAATTTTATTAAAAGTATCCTTTGTCTAATTTTCATAATCTTACTAGAAGTTAATAAGAAGATTATGCCCTTTTCCTTTGTTAAGAATGTAGTAGTTAATTGTATATATAATACGGTTATTAATCTGTTGTTTAGTAGCTATATTGACATTAATATTATTAACTAACTTAGTCTAATTAAAGGATAGAATTAGATAGTGCTTATAAAGTTTTTAGGGAAGGGTGCTCTTTAGAAGTTCTCTTCTATAGACATCCTTTTAGAGTTATTTATTAAAATTATCTATTTTTCCTTAGCTTAAAGACATTTTAGTGTTTTAGGCTTTATATTCAGTACTAATTAAAGCGGTTGGCATTGGTTCTCCGTAAATAATAGTAAAGATCTGGTTTTAATTGTGGACAAGTAACAGTTAATAATAAGGGAGAAGATCTATAAGAAATAAGTCTTCTTATAATCATAAACGATTTAATAGTTAACAATTAAAGAAATAATCCTTTAGTTAGCATAACGTCAGAATTTCTTATAGTTATATAAGTAAAAGCATTCGGACAAGTCTCTTCTGGGTATAACCTAGTAAATCTGTGGTTATTAGCAACTACTAATTAGTGTTAGTAACGCTTAGGTTACAAGTATGCTGCAGTATAAATGTAGGGGGGGGGGTTTAATAATTAATTCATCTATATCTGTAAAAGAGGGGAAGAAGCAGGCTACAATGCAGAGGTATAGTGTTGTAGCTACGTTACAGCCCTCAGGTTATATAACCTGTAATCCAGCTAATCAGGGTGTATGCATTCTGTATACGACCTATAATTCCTGGTTAATGTTGCGTATCCCTTCCATTATCCATACGAGCGATTCCGACATTATCTAAATAAGCTATTATAAAGTTTTCTAATATATTCCCTAAGGTATTATTAATATATTATTAAAAAGTAATAAGCACTTCTATTAAACTAAAAGGGTAAACCAGCTACTTAAAAAGTCTAAATTATATCTAAAATGCTATTAACTACTTATTTCCTTTAGTAACCTATAGCTTATAAAAGGCTATATAAATATTAAGCTTAGTAAAGTATCTTACCCTAGCTAGGAAATAAAGGGTCTTTTTAATTAAAAAAAGAGAGTACTTATTTTAAGCTATAACTTTATTTAACGCCTAATAGTTTATATAAAATTACTAACCCCCTCCTGCCTTCTTAATAAGTAAGACTAAAGCCTTAGCTAATAAAAAGCTAGCTTATATTTAACCTTTATTTATAAGATTTATAATTTACTTTTATATCTTTAAGAGCTACTTCTAAGGCATATTATATAAAAGAGCCTAAGGAAGATTAGGGTCTATACTATTAGGGTTTTTTTACAGTTAAATATAATAGTCCGCAGTCCCTTTATATAGTAGTAATATATTTACCTTTTTCTTATTAAATAGGTCTTTAAAATCCTAAAGCTCTTTTAGTAAGCAGTCTAAAAGCATTCTAATTAGGTCTAGTTTAGGTATAAAAATATTAAGTATTAAGGTTATATCTTATAAGCTAGTAGCTAAAAACTATATATTTTTTTCTTTTCTTATTACTACTTATTATGCTATTTTAGTATATACTAAAAAGTTTTAGTAGGAAAAAGGACCAACACCGCGGACACGACGCGGTATCACGCCTAAAACGAAAAAGAAGCACAGAATCGGATTCCTTATTATTAAATACCCCCCCTAGCGATAGTGCATTACGTAAGGGGAGTAAGCAGCGCAAGGGGTGCAATAATTGACGAATTTTCGCGTGGATCCGCAACTAATAAAGGATAAGGCACTACTTAGGAAGAAATATAATATTAAGAAGAGAATCCTAGAGTAATAGTAGTGCAGGAAAAACTAAAGAATAAAATAAAATCACTAAAGGAGTTAATAATAAAAGTTATTCTAAAGGCAAAAATAATAAAAGTATAGGCTTCTATTAGGACCTTTATATAAGTTGCTATAAATATAGAAGGGGAGATAGCCTAAGCAAAGACTAGCACAGGAGATCTACAGGCATTGATTATAAAAGCGGTTAATAGTAAAGTTAAAACCACGGTTAAAAAGGCAGTTAAGAAGGCAATAAAGGCTGTCCCTAGGACTAGATCAACGGTTAGGGGGACTTAGGTAACTGTTATAGCTTGCGGAGTTATAGGGCAGAATATGACGATACCTTTAGCCCGAACGGAGGGTATGGCGATACCGGCCTGCTATTATCGGGAAGCAATGGTAAAGGGAAACACTATTAGCAAGGCAGTTAGGAACAGATTGCTAGGAGAGATTATAAAGGCAGTAAACAGCGCTATTAGCGTGGAGGAGGCAATAGCAGCACGTAGGCTGCAGAGTGGAGACACAGTTATTATGTTTACTAAGGCAGGGAGGAAATGGAAGGAAAACACAGCCTAGGTGAGAGTTGCCTTTGGACCTACAGCGGAAGTAAACAGGAAGATGTTTAGTGTAATTATCAAGGGATTCCCAACATAATTAACAAACTACATTGCGATCGAGGATATAAAGAAAAACATTGAAAAGGAGAATGGTCTAAACATAGCGAAGATAATAGTGTAGAAGCCAAAGGGAACAGCGACAAGGGCACTACTAGTGGTTAGCGTTAAGGGCACCGAGGCAGCAAACCGCCTATGCTATAGGGGAATAGTATACTAAGCAGAGATTTTCAACGCCAAGCCATACAACGAGATGGTCCACCTAAAGCAATATTATAATTACTATAAGATTAGATATATTGCCAGGCACTGCAAGGAGAAAGTAAGATGTAGCAGGTATGCTACTAGAAAACACCCTAAGGGAGAGAGGACTTGCCTGATGTTAACAGGCAAGGTACAGGAAAGATGCCTAAATTGCACAGGGGCATATCCAGCATAGTCTTGGCTATGCTTGGTAAGTAATAATAGGTAGTAACAGGCCCGGGAGGCTTATGCCACAAGGCCGCTATTCTTCTGCAACCATCGGTCAGAGGCCATGACAGCTATTATAGGCAAGGGTCATTATAAAGAAGAGACCAGGGGATTAACAGAAAGGCAGCTAAGAGGAAGGAGCATATAACTAAGGGGCCTTTCTATAAGATAAACATACAAACTACAATCAGAACGGCAAAGACCGGCAGAGAAAGGCACAATACTAGCCTTCCTACAACTAACAAGAGAGCAGAACAATACCAAAGCCAGCCTAACCAGGGTGCTCCAAAGCACACAATAGAGTACATGATTAAGGTCATATACTAGAATATACAGAAGAAAAGCAATCTAGTACATCTGGCGTTAGGGCATAACGTTAGCCCTAAGGTAATAGCCATCTAGGAACCAAGAGGCTATAATAGTATACCGCCGAATCCATCTTAGGGGCACTATACGTTAGCAACATATAGTGGAAGAACGGCAATTTATATATACCAGAAGGTTAAGGCAGGGCTTTAGACTATAGGGAGGGGGGAGGATTAGTATAGTATTAAGCTATATAGAGTAGAGGTGTACAACATATATTCCCTAGCTTATAAAAGGGGGTGGCAGACGCCTCTACAACACTTTGCCAATACCCAGGCAAAAGGCCAGAGTATGTTTGTAGGGGACTTTAACTAACATCACCCCTTATAGGACAGATTCGGCCGAACATCTCCAGGGTACAATAAGATGTTAGAATTCATAACAAGGTAGCAACTCGGCCTAGCTACGCCATTTAGGGAAGTAATAAGGAGAGAATATAGCAGCAGGGACAGCACTATTAACCATGCGTGGACCACCTATAACGTTAGTGTTAAATTCATTAGGCTAGTGGAAATCGCCAGATCTGACCATATGCCCCAGCTTATTAGTATCAGGACAAACAAGGAATCAAGCAACAGCCCAGGGTTAGTCCGGGGTTAGAGGACAGCAGACGAAAACCTTATTATGGCAGAGGCTTTAAACAGGCTTGGAAAGAAGGGGTTAGAGCTTCCGCTGTGTAACCAGCAAGAAATTAATAATTATACGCAGTGGCTTACCTAACAGCTTACAGAGATAGCCAATATAGCAGCACCTAAGCAACCTTAAGGGCATAGTAAACCACAGCCTTAGTGGAATAAAAGGGTAAGGGACGCAACAGCAGAGGCAAGATATGCTAATAGGCAGTGGCAGCAACAACAGACGTAGGAAGCGTGGTAGGCCTTAACAGAAGCTATAAAAAAACAGGATCATATTATCTTAAAGGAGAAGAGAAGTAGCTGGCAACAGGCAGTTAGCAAGTTATTTAGGTCTAAAGGGAGTCTTTAGACCCTAAAGCGTTAGGCCTGGCTATAGAGTGGACTTCCTCCTAAAAGGCAATAGGTCCTACTACTAACCCGGCTAGGAGACAACGGCAGGGAGGAGATAATAGAGGTTACACACAAGGGCAAGGCAAGGGCATTTGTAGAGAGGTTCTTCTCTCTATCCACAGCTAGGGCTCTAGGTCCAGAGGCAGAGGAAGGGATAAGATACTATAACAATAATTAGGCAGTTCCTGTGTTTATAGAGGAGGAAATTAAAGAGGTTATAAAGAATATAGCAAGTTAGAAAGCCCTAGGACCGGACGAGCTGCCAACGGGTTTCCTTAAGCTATGCAGAGCGGCCCTAATATCGTATTTAACATGCCTTGTAAATGCTTGCTACGGCTTAGGATATCATCCGGCCTCCTTCCAACGAGCGAAGGTAGTAGTTCTATATAAACCTAGGAAGTCCCCTGAGGAGTTAGGTAGACCAGGGGGGTAGAGGCTGATATTGCTATTAAACACGATAGGTAAAGTGATTAAGGGAGCTATTGCAAGGAGAATTACTATTGCAGCAGAGGAAGGCTATATACTGCCGGACATGCAGATAGGCAACAGGGCTGGCAGATTAACAGAGATAGCACTAAGCATGCTAAAAGAGGTTATGAGAACGGCGTGGCATTACCGGGGAATAGCATTATTACTGCAGCTAGATATCACTAGGGCGTTTAACACTATTAGCTATAAATGATTAATCTGCACTATAAAGGAGTTAGGACTGCTAGGGTGGATGGCTAGATAGGCATAGGGCTTTACATCAGAAAGAAGAGCATAATTGGCATTTGACGGACATATTACCGAGGAAATCCAAGTTACTATAGGGGTTCTGCAAGGGTCGCCAGCGTCTCCTATCCTCTTCCTGCTCTATATTACGCTACTATATTAAAGACTAGCAGCGGCGGAATTAACGTTAATATTGGGGTTTTTAGATAATATAAACATTATAGTATATGGAAAAACAGCAGAGGAGATAAAAGTACAACTAGAAAGAGCCTAGAGAATATATAAGGAGTGGTCAAAGGAGTATAGGCTAAGGTTTAACCCAGGAAAGAGCAAGCTAATGCACTTTACAAGGAAGAGGCAGGCGATTATAACGACAATCCGACTTAGCAGAGCAACAATACAACCGACACAATTAGCGCGATTCCTAGGGGTTTGGATTCACTAGAAGCTTCGTTGGTTAACCTATATAGAGAAGGTAAATGCTAAATTGTCACAGTAGAAATTAGCGCTTACAGCGCTGGCTGTGTCTACATAGGGATGCCGACTAAAGTGTGCAAGATCCCTTTATATGCAGGTAATACAAAGCACGATAGCCTATAGAGCTGGGATATACTATACCTATAGCAAGCCAGAAGGGGTAGCACAGGGGGTAGTAAAGGTATTTATAAGGGAACAGAATAAATGCTTAAGGCGGGTTATAGGGGCGTATAAGGCAACGCTAGTAACACTCTTGGAGACAGAAGCAGTAGTGCTGCCGGTGGATTTATACCTTAATTATGTTAAACGATAATTCTACTAAAGACTTAAGGATAGTAGTATGGGTAAGAAGATATGGCAGGCCTGTAATTTAATAGCATTGCAGCTACGATGCCGAGGAAGAGGCTGCCGACGTAATCGCTATAAGGCGTTTCCTGATGCCCCCCCCCCCCTCCCTGGCAGCCTTATAGCCAGACAGGAATTAGAGAGGGAGTGGGAAAAATGGTGGATCCGGCAGAGGCATGAGGCTTGGGTGAGAAGAGGACGGGCAAAAGCAATAGTAATAGATAAGGAACCTAACTTTAAGAGCATAAAAAAGATAGTAAAGCTCCATAATAGCCTGCTTAAGCATAAATCTGCGGCCCTAGTTCAGCTTTGAACGGAAAAAATAGGGCTGAATGCCTTTCTCTATAATAGACAGGTGCCCGAGGTAACTTCACTAATATGCCAATGCTAGGGAGGAGATGAGGATATCTACTACCTTATCCTGTTATGCCTGGAATATAACTATCTAAGACCGATTCCGGCGGTGCCTGTAATAAGAGATCCGCGGGAACTTAGGGCGGCGCTTAATAACAAGAAGCTAGCACTAAATATTATGAAGTGGGTGCTTTTGACTGGGTGACTTCAGCAGTATAGGTTGGCGGAGGAGCTTGGTAAGGCGTGGCAGATACGTAATAATAAGGCTGAGAAAGGGACTAGAGGTAACGGAAATAATAGGATAGAGAAGGAAGAGCCAGACTAGGAGGGGAGGTGCTTATAAGGGGTTTTTACTAACATACTAACCTTTTATATAAAGCACAACTACACTTCTGTTATTGTCTGTAGTTCCGGGGAACTGGCAGATATCTTATACTAATAGTTGGAAATAATAAAGACTCTATATTAGAGGCTTAGCGGGAGCTATATAGAAGAATATGGGTTTTCTCCCCTATCTTAGGGTTTTTCCTATATTAAGAAGTTAGTTGATGAACTAGTTAGTGGCTCTAGCTACCTAGCGTACATGAATAATAATAGTATATACTAAACCTAATACTATAATTATTAGAGTTATTACCTTTCTAGTAAATATTACTTATATTTAAAAGTTTCCTAAAGAATAGACTATAAGTAACTCCTAGGCTATATAAATTATAATATTATATTACTTTAACTATAGGGTTCCTAAGATATATAACTAGGTAAGACCTAGGATTATATATACTAAGACTAAAAAACTCTATTTATTTATATTAGTAGTAAACCAGGTAACCCTAAATATTATAATTAAGCCTTAGTAGTAGCTATCCTAGCCTTGCTTTTTGATAAAAATAGCTATTTAAATCGTTTAAGGTTAGGTTAATAAGAATATAAAAAACCCTATATTCTATATAAAAGATTTATTTATAGTAGTATAGCTATTATACTTACTATCTACTTATATATTAGCAAAGGCTATTTTATTAAATAAAACTAATAGTAAAAAAGAATTAAAGTTCATTTTCTTTTTTATTTATTTATATGCCTTTTATAGTAATTATAATAGCTAACTACTATTTTCCTTCCCCTTACTAAGCCTTAAGCTTAAGGGCTATTTTTTTTAAGTTATTTTTAACTTTAAATCTAACCTAGGATATAGTTATATTAACTATATATATATTAATCTTTAAAATATATATAGAAAGAAAGCAGTATACCTTTAATTAATATTTAGTAACTCTATAGTATAAGCACTATTTATTATTATATTAAGATTATATCTCCTTTACTAAAACCCACTTAGTAGATATTTTTTACTACTTAAAAGAAAATATAATATTTATACCTATTATTTTTATATTACCTTCCTTATTTTAAGATATAACTAAAGGAAATCTAGTTATTATATAGTATTAAGCCTTTAAGTATTCTTTTATTTTATAAGATTTAAGATTAAAGGTAATACTTTATAACCTTTCTACTACCTAAAAGTAGTTTGTATAAGGGATATTATATTTTATATGGTAGTTTTATATTTTTTTATTTAAAGCTATATATAGTTTAAATAGTTTAATAAATTCTGCCTAATAGTATCCTCTTATTAAGACTAGCTTTTACTTAAAGTAAATAAAAAAATTATTAAATATTTCTTTAAATTATTATTTAACCTAATCTAGTTTAATAGCAACATACTTCTCCTAATAAGAATTTAGAAATAAGATATTAAAATATACTAGAAACTTCTTTAGAAAGTAATTAATAGATTTTCCTACTTTAAAGAAAGGTATAACCTAAGCCTAAACCTAATTTAATAAGTATTAGTAAATAAAATACTATTTATCTTAAGTATTCCTAATAAAGGTACTATCACGGTTGGAGGTCTACTAGTAGAGTAAAGGCTATAGTTAAGCATACTTAAAGCTAAATAGCTACAGGTAGGGTTAGTAATGTAAATATTATATTTACTAGCCTTTTTATTTCTTTATAAGGCCTATCCCCCTATATACCTATATATAGCTAGGGCATAGCTTACCTTAGTAGGTCTTTATACCCTTATGCTCTTATCTTATAAATCTCCTAATAAAGTGCCTCCTTTTATTTATAATTACTCTTAATTACTATAAGTAGTCCTAGGCCTTAGTTTCTGCTTCCTTATAACTCCCTTACTATAACCTAGTAAGCCCCTTTTCTTAAATATATAACTTATATATTATTATTTATTATAACTTTACTAAATATATATATATTATGCTAAGCTTACCCTGCTTCTTATTTTTTTAATAATAAATCTAATCTTATAATAACCTTATAGTAAGGTCTTTACTAGGTTCTAGCTTATGCTTATTCTTAATATTAACTTTATAATATTACTAAGCCTGCTAGACCTAAAGCCGTTTTTTCTTATTACTTATAATTTACTTCTAACTTTCTCTTATTATTAAAACTACCTTACTTTACTTATATTAGCTTATAGCTTATTGCTTTATTATAGTATTAATACTACTTATAAAAAAATCACTCCTAAGTACCTTAGTGCCTAATTATATAAATAATATTATTAATCTAGGCATGTATATTAGATTAGTAGTCTAACTATCTAGCTATAAGAAGGTCTCTTTCCCCCTCTCTTTAGCTTATTTTTTCCTTTTTTCTTTATTATTATTTACTTGTATATTATTTCCTATTACTACTATATCTTTATTTTCTTATAGATTAGCTACTACTATTACTTTTGATAGTTTCACAGGGTACGATTGCTGCAGCAATAACGCGGGGGGGGTAATAAAGGTCTGATTTCTATATAGTTATAATTATCTAAAGGGAAAAGAGGGGGACGATGTAAAAGTGTAGTATTATAGCCATAGTACTGTCCTAGGTTATATAACATAGTAATCCAGCTAATTAAGGCACGCATATTATGTGTATAACCTATAATTCCCGGTTATTATTATATATTTCTTCTATTTTCTAGACAAGTGATTTTAATACTTATAAACTCTCTCTTTATTAAAAAAGAGAAATTGCTTTAAAACACATAAAAAATCCGTAAAAATTAACAAATAAGTAAAAATTAATAACGTTATAATATATAAGAAATATTACCTAAATAAATAACTTTTTCTTAGTCTAGAGCATCCTTAAAGTCCCTTAATTAATCGCGTTTGGATTTATTAAATTTGAACTCTTTGTTATGCGCTTAACTCCTCCTAAGCAGCTTTAGCTTTAATGCTTAATACTGGTCTCTTTACCTAACCTTCTACTTAAATTTGAACCTCATTCTTAGTTATAAAGGTCTTAAGGCTTTTATTTAGAAAGGCTTTTATTATTGCATTAGTAAGGTTATTATAGCTATTTATTTATTAGATTTCCGCAATTTCCCTTTGCTTATATAACTGTTGTAATACTATGATGTTAATCATAAGCCTTTTCTCCTTTATAGTGCCTAACTTAACAATATATTTGTATAATAAAAAAGAATTAGTATATATTATAATCGGGATATTTGGCTTATTTAATTGATTAGTAATAATCTTTAATATTGTACTTATTATATAAGCAATATTAACTCCTTAGACTATTCTATATAGCTTTAATGCTAAGGCGCTTCTTATAACTCTTTTAGATTTTATAGAGCTATAGGTTATGATATTGCCTATAAGCGTGAATTCGGAGGCGTTAACGTTCTTTTTCTTATTGCTAAGAATGATTATGTATTTAAGTTATAAGCTAAGGTCTTTATTATTAGTAAAAAAGCTATTAATAAAAACATAAAGGGAGGCATTTTCTAGTAAGAAAGGCACGTAGTAAAGTCCGTGGTTCTAATTATTAATTTACTACCTAAGCCTTTTATTAAGCTTTGTTATATTATTAGGTTCTGGTTATTAACTTTAGGTAGTAATAGAAAGATTATAGGAGGCTTTAGATTGGCAGATAAGAGCAATATATGCACCTTAAGCCCTCTGTTTAATATATTAAGCTTAATTATCCTAGTTAACTTCTAACAGCTTCTTTTATTATGCCTTTTATTATAAGAAGAAGATATTATTATTAGCTTTGCTTAAAATGCAACTATTAAATATTAATAGTATTAATTTCTCTAGGCATTGCTTTAGCTTTGCAAGAAATCCGGCATTTTTCAACTTAACCTCTTTATAATTAAAGAATTTAGCATTACTAAGGCCTAATGTATTATTAGTCTGCATTCTAATAAGTCTAAAATAAGAGCTTTCCTGTGAAGAAAGAAGAAGGTATAGGTTATATATAGAAGTAATTATCTGGAGTTTTTAATAATAATAATTAAAATACGTTAACTACTAATATATGCCTGCTTCTGTAATTCTATAAAGCGGCTTTATTATAACTATTATAATATCTAGCGGGTAAAGGTATGTAATCTATACTAGAAGCTTTATAAGAATTATGTAATTAAGCTTTATTTATAACTGTATGTATGCTTAGGTAATATCCCTTAACTAAGCCATAATGCCTTCTCTTTTTAATAATAAAGCGAGAGCAATAATAAGCCTCTAACTAGCTCTTTAAATCGTTAGGGACTATATAAGGATAATCTCTTTCTTATGGTTGCTATATCCTTAAATGACATATTATGATTTTTTATACGGAGAATTAGTTGCTTTACCCTTAATCTTATGTATTATGTATAAACTAAAAAGTCTCTTACTTTTGTGCTTTTAAGGGTTAAATTAAATAAATTTAAATATATTTCTTGCTAGTAGAGCGTTAATTTTAGCCTTATTAGAGAGTTTAAATAGTTTTCTAGGTGTGGTTATCTTTCCTTGTATATAAAGGTTAATTATAAGTTAAAAATTAGCCTTTTTTTTCTTTATAAGGAAAGCTTCTGGTTAAGGGTATTTCTAAGGTCTTCCACAGCCTCTTTATAGTGGATTTATAGGGTTATTAGGGGGAGTCTTAAGCAGAGTATTAATCTTAGTGTTTTCTTAGTCTGGGTTATCTAGGCTTAGACCTTGCCCTTTTTAGAAAGTTAAAGCTATTCCTATAGCTTTCTTATTTTAGGCTTAGTTATTCTTATAAGAAGACTCTTCTTCTAGTAAAGTAATATATGGTTTAATAACTATAGATCTAAACTTTATAGGGCTATAAGGTATTTTAATAATATAAGTCTCTCCTTTTATTAAAAAAAGCTTATATAAGCTAGTTTATTTACCTTTCTTAAAAGAAACTTATATATTAAAGTTTAAGGGAAGGTTATATATTAGCAGGGTTATTAGACTATTTTAAGTATTAAGGGCAATATTAACTTAGCGCCTTATAAGACTATGTCTTACTTTATTTATTACTTTCTAAAGTATCTTAACTCTTTTGGCAACTATAAAACTTAGAGGGGAATTATTTATTATTCTTAGGTATGTTTTAAAGACTAAGAGGGTAGGGATAAGGCTATTTAGGCCGGCGGAATTATTAACTGCTTTAATAGCTATTTAAAGTATTTGCTCTTTTAAGAAAAGACTATAAGCTTTAGTCTTAATAATATTATATGCTCTTTAAAGAGGGGCGTGATATTGCTTAAGTTTTCTAATGCTATTATATGCTTTAATAGGGACTTTATTAATATTACTTAATAATAGTTAAGCTAAATACCTAAATTTACTAGAAGCAAAGTTTCTTTTAGTATTATAAACTATTTAGTCTAGGGGTCTAAGATATATATTAATCTAATATTTCTTAAGGGCGTTCTAAATATCTTAAGCTTTTTATTATTAGGGTCTAAGAAAGCAAGCGGCTTAAAATAAGGTTACTAAGTTAATAATATAGAGGACAGGCTTCTTATTAATTTATATAATATTAATAAGGACCTTATAGTTAAATTTAAGATTATCTTTAAGGGTAAACTTAAATCTGCTAGGAGCCTTAGCGTTTATCTGGCATTAGTAACAGATATATGTGATTTTTCTTATGTTAGCTTTATTAAAATCTTTACTAGCTTTGGCAAGAAGGTTGTGTAGTTGGTTAATTAAAGGGTGGCTAAATTAATAATAAAGTTAGTAAATTTCTGCTTTTAAGAGTATAAAAATAGCAGGTTCTTAGGAATTAATTGTCTACTAAGGATGTCCTTATTTCTAAATAATAGGTACTTTCTTTTCTTCTTTAATAAGAAGGTTCTTAAGATTATTAAGCTTAATACTTATTTTATTTATATTTATAATAAAATATAGGAAAGGCATGGCACTATTAAGAATATAAAAAGAAATTATACTAAAGATTATAAAAAGCTTTAAAATGCTATTTAAGGTCATGCTTCTAGTACTAAAGTTAATAGTTCTTTAGTTAGAAGAAGGCTTAATTATAAGGTCTGTTATAAGGCGTATTAAGGCTTTAACTTAACCTTAGCTAGTAGTTAAGATTCTGGCTACTTTAGTATCTAAGAGAATACTATAAAACGTTTTTATAGTATATTGTAAATCTATAAGTAATACCTGCTGTTATATGGTTTTATTAGTATTATAGTTATAAGGGTCTTTAAAATAATATGTGTTTAAAGGCGTTATCTTATAGTAAATTTACGGTTAAGGCAGAAAAGAAAGGGGGATTAGGTGCTTATATAAAGAAATTTATAAACATAAGGGTTTCTTGTGCTTTTTTATTACTTTATGTTTTTTTTTCTTTAGAGGCAATAAATACTATGTTTTAGGTAGCTTTTTTGTGTTTATTTTTATTACTACTGTCTAGGGGTAATGACTTTTTATCTTTACCTTTAAATGCTTATAAGAATATATAAAATTAGCGTTTAAAAAAAAGGGATTTATACCTTTAGTTACTTTACTAAGTGTCTTTTGCTTTCTTTTGCTTAGAGATAGAATAGTTGGTTAACTAATATCCTTTTTTATAATAAATAAAGCATTTCTTAGATTTAGCTTTATTTTAGGGTTAGGAAGCTTATAAGTATTATTAGTTAGTAAATAAGACTATATTAGTGCTTAGGGTAGTGTTTTAAGGTTAATACTTACTTTCTCTTATAATCTATTAGCGTATAAATGATTTTAAAACAGGTTTTATTATATCTTTTATTATAAGGCAGCAGCAAATATTACTAACTATGCCTTTATAGGTATTGGTTTAGACATAGGTTATTTAGTTAAATTTAAGGCTATCTTAAATAGATATTTCTAGTTAGCGCCTAAGGATTATATCTTTTTTAAAGAGGGGGTAAAGACTATTAAATAGGTTTAAGAGCTATTAAATTATTCATTCTAAATATTTAAGTTTAGTCTTTATTGGATTTTCAGCTATAATATAATGAAACTTTATCTCTTAAAATTATATTTAGTAGAATTTTTAATTCTCTTTTATCTTAAAGTTTTTCTTTCTCTACTTAGTTATTATATTAAATAAAACAAGTCTTTTACTAAATTTCTTTAGGTAATACTTATAAGCATTACCTATAAGTATTATTAATAGTATAAACGGGTATAACTTAGGCAAAATTCCTTATACTATATAGATATCCTTAAAGATTAGGACTTTAGAATATATAAAGTTAAAAAGTGTTTTAGAATACTTATTTTCCTTATTATAAACTCTAGTAAGAGAGTTTAAGGCTTTTTAGTTTATATTAGTAATTTTCTTTAATATAGTTTATTGTTTTAAGGGAAAGGGTATTGTTGTTTTGTTAGTAGGGGGGTTAGGAGGGTTAGAAGGGTTAGGGGGAGGTGAGGTTATTATTAATATTAATGTGTTAATGGTGTTATTTCCTATTAGGAGCTTTTTATTAGGAAAGAAGACAGAGTTATTTATACTAACTAAATTAGTAAGTATTTAGTTAATTAGTCTTTATGATCCTTCTTATATATTAATTCCTTAGTTTTAAAGAATATCTTAAAGTACTTATTAGACTTTAGGGGTAATCTTCTTAAAAATATTAGTAGTTTATTCTTTAAAGTCTTTTTAGTATATAAACAGAAACCTAGTACCTTACTAGTTACTAGATTTATACTTATTAATATAGTAGGCAAATTTATTATAAAGTTTAGAAGTTATAGCTTTTTTAGGGTTAATTTATTTATTAGCTTTAGCATATTTCTCTATAAAGTAATTAGAATACTTTTAGAGTTTTACAGGAAGGGAGTCTTAGATGGGTTAATTAGCTTTAGTAGTAGAAGTTAAAGCTATTTTTTAGTGTTTTTCTCTATAATAAATAGTAAAAAAGATACTTTAATTATAGACTAGTAGCAAATCGACAATAAGGGGTAAATTCTATAAAGAAACTTCTTAATAATTGTAGATAAGTAGTTAAAGTTGATAATAATGGAAAAAGTTGCTTTTAGGTAGCACAAACAATGGATTCTGTGTAATTAAATAAATAAGTGCGTTATATTAAAATTTTATCTCTTTTATTAATTCCTAGCTAATCTGTGGTTATAATAACTACTAATTAGTAATGGTTTCACAGGGTATGATTACTATAGTAATAATGCAGGGGGGGTAATAAAGGTCTGATTTTTATATAGTTATAATTATTTAAAGGAAAAAGAGGGGGACGATGTAGAAGTATAGTGTTATGGCTATAGTACTGCCCTAGGTCACATAACATAGTAATCCAGCCAATCAGGGCATGTATATCGTGCATATGACCCACAATTCCCGGTTACTATCGTGTATCCCTTCCATCCTTCAGACGAGTGATTCCAACAACTTTCTTTTTATTAATATATACATAGATTTTAATATTATTATTATCTCCCTTATCTATTTTATATATCTAGTAAGTTATATACTTAATACTATATATATACTACTTGCTTATAGCTAATAATTACTAGTTATTATGCCTTATACTAATTAATCTCCTGCCTTTTCTTTTATAGCTTTTCCTTTTCCTTTTAGTAAGCTAGATATTATAATACTTATCTTTAAAGTTAGTTAGTATATTATCTAAATACTTATATTCATAGGCTTTAGTTTACTTACTACTAGGGTCTAAAAAATTCCTTATTATTATTATAGCTATATAGTAGTAACCTAGTAGATCTTCCTAAAGCTTAATAATACTAAGCCTATTTACCTTCTTAAATATATTACTATTCTTAAGCCTTATAGGAAGATATATAATAATAAGTATACTACTTATACTTTACTATTCTATTACTAATTATTATAGCTTATAGTATAAAATGCTCTTATTACTTAAGGAATAATAAGGAGTATAGTAGTAATAGTTCCTTATAATTATTCCTATTTTAATTACTACTAACTAGCTACTAGATACCTACTTAAATTAGTATTTTCTACTAGAAAATATTTAAAGAAATAAAAAAGAAGACTAATAGTATTTACTACTATTAGATACCTATAAGTTTATTACCTAATTATAGTTAATCTACTGCTAATAATTCCTAGGGTGTTATAAGTATATAGGCGAATTTAGCTATTATAATAGCTAAGATAAAAAATTCTAATATTTATAAATATACCTAATATATATATCTCTAGGTAGATATTAAGCTTAAGCTTAAGAATAATAAGCATACTATAATCTTATAAGGCATTACTTATACTACTATATTTATATAAATAGAGATTACTAACTACTTATAATATATCTATACTTATAATAAGGATATATATATCTTTTAGTTTATTTATAACTTTATAATAGCTAATTTATTACTAGCTATATAAGCTTACTATAAGGGAGACTTTTCTTACTATATATATTATACTTATAACTATCCCTTATGCTATATTAGAATTACTTAGCATTAAATCTGACTTTATAGGTGCTAATAAATCTAATAATAGCTTTAAATAAGAGTAGCTTATTAGTAGTAAGATTATAATACTTTTAGTAGCTATTAGTTTATTATTAATAGAGATAAATATCTTTAAGTATTACGAATATCTCCTATAATATATTATATACTTACTTTACTACCTTACTACTATTCTCCTTTTATAATTTATTATAATATCTTATATATTAAAGTTCTTTTTTAGTACCTAGGAATTCTTTAATTTATTATAGCTTTTTTACTTTACTAAGTATTTATACTACTTGCCTTAATACTTATATATTATAATTTACTTAACCTTATATAATTCCTAGTTATAAATAAGTAGCTATAATATTACTATAGCCTTATTAGAATTTAAACCTTTATATAGCTTTAAACTTATAATATTAAATACATTATATAGGCATATATTATCTAAGAGCTCTAAATAGTAGGCTAGTTTATGTACGCTTATTTTCTTTAAAACCTAAAAAGGTCCTAAATACTTTGCTATAAGCTTCTTACTTAGTTATTAAAGGTTAATATTCTTAGTTAATAAAAGCATATAATTACCTAGTATAAAACTTATTAAGCCTTTTTTCTTATTATAGTGCTTTATATACTATTCTTAAGTTATATAAAGTAGCTACTTAATTACCTTATATTATTATTATAATTCTTATACCCTTATATCTGCTTATATATTTATAATATTTAGTGCCTTTATAATATAGTCTAGGCCCCTTAGCTAATAACCTTATAATAACTCTACTAAAGAGTAGCTATAAGCTAAGTGCTTACTAGTATTATAAGCATATTAAGCTAAATATAAGTAGTTTTCCTAGTTTATTTACTCTTATACTCTAAATACTCCAAGGTAGTACTTTAGGACTTAGTTAACCCTTTCTATTTATTTATTTATTTATAAATAAAAAGTAATACTAAGTAGTTACTTAGTTACTAGTAAGTAGTAAAAGGTTCTCTAAAAACTACTAATAAATATTATTTCTTTATTTAAGATAATCCCTTTTAGTATACTAAAGTCCTTGAATATATATTTAAGGAAGATAGTAGTAAGATTACTACTTATTATCCTTATAAATATAGTTATATATAGTATATATTTTAAGAATTAGTTTATAATAATAAGAATTATATTATACTCCTTTCTGCTAGCTTATTTTATTAAAGAAAGGCTAGTAATAAAGTTTATAAAAAGCTCTTAAAAGGGTCTACTAGGAATTAATAGTATAGCTAACTTACTATAAGATTAGTATAACCTAGGCTTATTAACTTAATAGTTTAAGCATAAGTTTATATAGTTTTTTATATCTTTTTATAATTCTAGCTAGTAGTATTATTTAGCTACTTTATAAACTATCTTACTTATACTCTAGTATCTTACTATAAGGTTATTATAAGTAAGTATTAGAATTTCTATATATATTCTTATTAATATATATACCCTTATATTAAAACATAGTAAACTATTTTTATTAATTACTTAGTGCTTTTTAACTATTATATTACTACTACTATGTAGTGCTATTTACATTTTATATAATAGATCTTGTTTTTATGCTTTTTAAATTACTATTATAATAGGTTTACTTAATAGCTTTTTAGTATATTTAATAGTACTTTTTTTTTAATTACTATTAGTCTTACTATTAAATTACTATATATTTATATAAACTATATTTATAAATATATAGCTAGGAAGGTTTTTTTACTATAAGCTTACTTTAAACTCCTAAATACTATATTATTAAATAGGGTTACTATTAATATATTACTTAAATATATAGCTCTTATACTACTTAAATATATAGCTAGAGAGGTCTTCTTATTACTAGATTGCTTTAAACTCTTAAATACTATATTATTAAATAGGGTTACTATTAATATACTACTTAAATATATAGCTTTTATATTACTTAAATATATAGCTAGGGAGGTCTTCTTATTACTAGCTTACTCTAAACTCTTAAATACTATATTATTAAATAGGGTTACTCTTTATATACTACTTAAATATATAGCTCTTATATTACTTAAATATATAGTTAGAGAGGGCTTCTTACTACTAACTTACTTTAAACTCTTAAATACTATATTATTAAATAAGGTTATTATTAATATACTACTTAAATATATAGCTCTTATACTACTTTCTTTTTATATCTCTTATAATAAGGCCTTTATGCCTTAGAATATTATTATATATACTACCTTATTAGCACTACTATTACTTTACTCTTTCTTTATAAACTTATTTAAGAATATTAGTAAGTATAATAACTATGCCTTTACTATAGCTACTTTTAAAAAATAATTTAGTCTTTAAGATAATTTATTAGTTAGGTTTAACTTTCTTAGCTTATACTTAATTATAAAATTATATAAATAAAGTTTATTTAATACTATAACCTATTTACTAAAAAGCTTTAGTTTTATTACTAAATATTTATAGTTTAAGTAATTAGTAACTACTTTTATTAAATACTATAAGTAAGTTAGGTAATATCTTTGTATATAAAAAGCTTCTTATATAGCTAGTAGCTTAGTATTAAGTATTATATAATAGAGTTTAAAACCTAATAACTTTTATAATATATATATAACTAAGTACTAATTACCTAGCACTAATATTACTAATATTATACTAATAGTAAATGCTAAGGTGTTTATTTTAACTTAAAGGGAGGCTATTAAATTAAAATAAACTAGGACTAGTGCTTTTAAAAACTTTTATTTTAGTATCTTAAATACAGCTTATATATTATAAGGTAGTTTAAAGGTCCCTTTAAACCCTCTTTTAAAAAGGTTTATTAATAAAATAGTAATTTTACTATATATTCTAATAAACTATTAATAAAACCCTATAAACCTAAGAAAGATTTATATCTTTAGTATACTACTAAGTAGTAGCTCTTTTACTATTACCTTAATATATTCTAGTTTTATTTTAATACCCTTTAGTATAATAATGAATCTAAGGAAGTATATATGGTCAGATCCAAATACGGGATTTTGAAAAACACCGCGGATACGATGCAGTATTACGCCTAAAACAGAAAAGAAGCATGGAATTGGATTCCTTATTATTAATTACCCCCCCTAGTAATAGCGCATTATATAAGGGGAGTAAGCAGTATAAGGGGCATAATAATTAATAAATTTTTATATAAATCTATAACTAATAAAAGATAGGGCGCTACTTAGGAAGAAATACAGCCTTAAGGAGAGAATCCTAGAGTAGTAGTAATATAGGAAAAACTAAAGAATAAAATAAAATTACTAAAGAAATTAATAATAAAAGTTATTCTAAAGGTAGAAATAATAAAAGTATAAGCTTTTATTAAAACTATTACATAAATTGCTATAAATATAGGAGGAGAAATAGCCTAAATAAGAACTAGCATAGAAGGCCTATAGGCTTTAATTATAAAGGCAGTTAATAGTAAGGTAAAAACTATAGTTAAGAAGGCAGTTAAGGAGGTAATAAAGGCCATTCCTAGGACTAGATTAGTAGTTAGGGGGACTTAAGTAACTATTATAGCTTATAGAGTTATAGGGCAGAAGATAATAATCCCTCTAGCCTAAACAGAGAGTATAGTAATACTAGCCCGCTATTACTAGGAAGTAATAGTAAAAGGAAACACTATTAGCAAGGTAATTAAGAATAAATTACTAGGGGAGATTATAAAGGCAGTAAACAGTGCTATTAGTATAGAGGAGGTAGTAGCAGTATGCTGACTACAGAGTAGAGATATAGTTATTATGTTTACTAAAGCAAGAAGGAAATAAAAGGAAAACACAGCCTAGGTAAGAGTTGCCTTTAGACCTAAGGCAAAAGTAAATAAGAAGATGTTTAGTGTGATTATTAAGGGATTCCTAATACGATTAACAAACCATATTATAATTAAGGATATAAGGAAGAATATTAAAAAGGAGAATGGTTTAAACACAGTAAAGATAACAGTATAGAAGCTAAAGAGATTAGCAATAAGGGCACTACTAGTGGTTAGTGTTAAGGGCACTAAGGCAGCAAACCGCCTATACTATAGGGAAATAGTATACTAAGTAGAGATTTTTAACACTAAGCTATATAACAAGATGATCCACCTAAAGTAATGTTATAACTGCTATAAGATTAGGCATATCGCTAGGTACTATAAGGAGAAAGCAAGATATAGCAGGTATGCTGCTAAAAAACACCCTAAGGGAGAGAGGACTTACCTAATATTAATAGGCAAGATACGGGAGAAATACCTAAATTATACAGGGGCATACCTAGCATAGTCTTGGCTATGCTTAGTAAGTAATAATAGATGGCAGCAGGCTAGGGAGGCTTATGCCATAAGGCTGCTGTTCTTTCGCGGCCATCGGCTAGAGGTTGCAATGGCTGCTATAGGTAAGGGTTATTATAAAGAAGAAACCGGGGGACGAATAGAAAGGCAGCTAAGAGAAAGGAGCATATAACTAAGGGGCCCTTCTATAAGATAAATCTATAAGCTATAATTAGGACAACAAAGACCAGCAGAGGAAGGCATAATACTAGCCTTTTTATAACTAATAAGAGGGCAAAATAATACTAAAGCCAGCCTAACCAGGGAGCTCTAAAGCACATAATAGAGTACATAATCAAGGTTATGTACTAAAATATACAAAAAAAAAGCAATTTAGTATATTTAGCATTAGGGCATAACGTTAGCCCTAAGGTAATAGCTATCTAGGAACCAGGAGGTTATAATAGTATACTACTGAATCCATTTCAGGGGCACTACACATTAGTAATATACAGCAGAAGAATAGTAATCTATATATATTAAAAGGTTAAAATAGGACTTTAGACTATAGGGAGAAAGGAGGATTAGTATAGTATTAAACTATACAGAGTAGAGGTATATAACATCTACTCCCTGGCTTATAAAAGGGAGTAATAGACGCCTTTATAACACTTTGCCAGTACCTAGGCAAAGGGCTGGAGTGTGTTTATAGGGGACTTTAACTAATACCACTCCTTATAGGACAGATTCAGCTAAACCTCTTAGGGGTATAATAAGATATTAGAATTTATAACAAGGTAGTAACTCGGCCTAGCTATACCATTTAAGGAAGTAATAAGGATAGAACATAGCAGCAGGGATAGCACTATTAACCATGCGTAGACTACTTATAATATTAGTATTAAATTTATCGGGCTAGTGGAAATCGCTAGATTCAACCATGTGCCTTAGCTTATTAGCATTAGGATAAGCAAGGAATTAAGCAATAGCCTAGGGTTAGTCTAGGGTTAGAGGACAGTAGATAAGAACCTTATTATGGCAAAGGCTTTAAACAGGCTTAGAAAGAAGGGGTTAGAGATCCCGCTAAGCAACTAAAAGGAAATTAATAACTATGCAAAATAGCTTACCTAGTAACTTACGGAAATAGCCAATATAGTGGCACCTAAACGACCTTAAGGGCGCAGCAAACCACAGCCTTAGTAGAATAAAAGGGTAAAGGATATAATAGTAGAGGCAAGATGTACTAATAGGCAGTAGTAGTATTAACGGACGTAGGAATTATAGTAGGCCTTAAAAGAAGCTATAGGAAAACAGAATTATATAATCTTAGAGGAAAAGAGAAGTAGTTAGTAATAGGCAGTTAGTAAGTTATTTAGGTTTAAAAGGAGCCTTTAGACTCTAGAGTACTAGGCCTAGCTATAGAGTAGACTTCCTCTTAAGATATAATAGGTCCCACTACTAACTCAGCTAGGAGATGACAGCAGGGAGGAGATAGTAGAAGTTATATATAAGGGTAAGGCGAAGGTATTTACAGAGAGGTTCTTTTCTTTATCTGTAGCTAGGGCTTTAGGTCTAGAGATAAAGGCAGAGATAAGATACTATAGTAATAATTAGGTAGCTCCTGTGTTTATAAAGGAGGAAATTAAAGAAGTTATAAAGAATACGGTAAGTTAGAAAGCCCTAGGGCTGGATAAGCTGCTAACGGGTTTCCTTAAGCTATGTAAAGCAGCCCTAATATTGTGTTTAATATGTCTAGCTAATGTATACTATGGTTTAGGACACTATCCGGCTACCTTCTAGCAAGTAAAGGTGGTAGTTTTATATAAACCTAGGAAGACCCCTAAGGAGTTAGGCAAACTAGGGGGATAGAGGCTAATATCGCTGTTAAACATAATAGGAAAAGTAATTAAGGGAGCTATTATAAGGAGGATTACTATTACAGCAGAGGAAGGCTATATACTACTAAACATACAAATAAGCAATAGGGCTAGCAGATTAACAGAGGTAGCACTAAGCACGCTAAAAGAGGTTATAAGGACGGCATAGCATTACTAGGGGATAGCATTATTACTACAGCTGGATATTACCAGGGCGTTTAACACTATTAGCTATAAACAATTAATCCGCACTATAAAGAAGTTAGAACTGCCAGGGTAGATGGCCAGATGGGCATAAGGCTTTACATTAGAAAGGAGAGCATAATTAGCATTTAACGGACGTATTACTAAGGAAATCCAAGTTACTACAGGGGTTTTACAAGGGTTGCTAGCATCTCCTATTCTCTTCCTGCTCTATATTATGCTACTATATTAAAGACTAATAGCAGCAGAATTAACGTTAATGTTAGGGTTTTTAGATAATATAAACATTATAGTATATAAAAAAACAGCAGAAGAGATAAAAGTATAACTAGAAAAAGCCTAGAGAATATATAAGGAGTGGTTAAAGGAGTACAGGCTAAGGTTTAACCTAGGGAAAAGCAAGCTAATACACTTTATAAGGAAGAGGCAGGCGATTATAACGACAATCTAACTTAAAAGAGCAATAATATAACCGACATAATCAGCGTGATTTTTAGGGGTTTAGATTCACTAGAAGCTTTATTAGTTAAACCATATAGAGAAGGTAAATGCTAAATTATTACGGCAGAAGTTGACACTTATAGCGCTAGCTATGTCTATATAGGGATGCTAACTAAAGTGTGCAAGATCCCTTTATATACAGGTAATAAGAAGCACAATAGCCTATAGAGCTGGGATATACCACACCTATAGCAAGCTAAAAGGGGTAGTACAGGGGGTAGTAAAGGCATTTATAAGGGAACAGAATAAATGCTTAAGGCAGGTTATAAGGGCATATAAGGTGACGCTAGTAACACTCTTAGAGACAAAAGTAGCAGTGCTGCTAGTGGATCTGTACCTTAATTATATTAAATAACAATTCTACTAAAGACTTAAGGATAGTAGCATAGGCAAGAAGATACAGCAGGCCTGTAATTTAATAGCATTATAGCTATAATACTAAAGAAGGGGCCGCTGACGTAATTACTATAAGGCGTTTCCTAATGCCCCCCCCCCCCTCCCTAGCAGCCTTATAGCTAGACAGGAATTAAAGAGAGAGTGGGAAAAACGGTGGATATAGTAAAGGCATAAGGCTTAGGTAAGAAGAGGACGGGCAAAAGTAATAGCAATAGATAAGGAACCTAACTTTAAGAGTATAAAAAAAATAGTAAGGCTTTATAATAGCCTGCTAAAGCATAAATCTGCGGCCTTAGTACAGCTTTAAACAGAAAAAATAGGGCTAAATGCCTTTCTCTATAATAGACAGGTGCCCAAGGTAATATCACTAATATGTTAATGCTAGGGAGGAGACAAGGATATTTACTACCTTATCCTGTTATGCCTAAAACATAACTATCTAAGGCTAATCCCAGCAGTGCTAATAATAAGAGACCCACAGGAACTTAGAGCAGTGCTTAATAATAAAAAGCTGGCACTAAATATCGTGAAGTGGGTGCTCTTAACTAGGCGACTTTAGCAGTACAGGTTGGCGGAGGAGCTTTATAAGGTATAGCAGATTCGCAATATTAAGGCTAAGAATAGGACTAAAGGTAACGGAAACAACAGAATAGAGGAAGAAGAGCTGGATTAAGAGGGGAGGTGCTTATAAGGGGTTTTTACTAATATACTAACCTTTTATATAAAGCACAACCACACTTTTGTTATTGTCTGTAGTTCCAGGGGAACTGGCAGATATCTTATACTAATAGTTAAAAACAATAAAGACTTTATATTAAAGGCTTAGCGGGAGCTATATAGAAGAATATGGGTTTTCTCCCCTATCTTAGGGTTTTTCCTATATTAAGAAGTTAGTTAATGAACTAGTTAGTGGCTCTAGCTACCTAGCGTACATGAATAATAAATCTAAGGAAGTTAACCCTTATAGTTAAGAATTTGTATTTATTAAGGTTTATATATAGCTTTATAATGCATAATCTCTATAGGACTAGTTTAATATACCCTTTATATATAGCTATATTACTATTATAAATTAGGATATTATCTAAATAAATAATATATATTATATCTACTAGCTCTCCTAGTATAGTATTAATATATTCTTAGAAGGTAGTAGGTGTGTTTACTAAGCTAAAAGGCATAATAAGATATTTAAAGTAACTATATTAGTATTAAAAAGCTGTTTTTTACTTGTTAGTAATGCGTAGGTTATAAGTATGCTACAGCACAAATGTAGGGGAGGGGGTAAAGTCCAATTTAATTTATTATGTTCTAAGAGGAAAAAGAAGCAGGCTATAATACAGAGGTATAGTGTTATAGCCACGTTATAGCCCTAGGTTATATAACCTGTAATTTAGCTAATTAGGGTGCGTGCATTCTGTGTACAACCTATAATTCCTAGTTAATATAGCATACTCCTTTTATTCTCTATATAAGCGATTCTAATACTTATAAATTCTCTGTTTATTAAAGAAGAGGAATTACTCTAAAAAAAATGCATAAAATGCCCTAATAATCAAATATTAATAAATAAGTAATAAAGCGAAAAACATCCTTTAAATGAATGACTTTTGTTAGTTTAGGCTAAATGGTTGTGGGGCTAAAGAGTGTTATTCCCGCGTTTAATCCTACTAAATTAGGCGCTTATAATCGCGTTCGAATTTATTAAATTTAAACTCTTTACCGGGCGCTTAATTTACTGTTAAATTTAGTAAGAAATTAGGACTTTTTTATTCTTTAGCGGCTCTAGCAGCGGCTCTTATAGCAATTCTTATAACAGGTCTTTTAACCTATCCTTTTACATAGATTTGGACTTTATTTTTTGTTATAAAGGTCTTAAGAGCTTTATTTAGTAAAGCTTTTATTATTATATTTATAGAATTATTATTGTTATTAATCTATTATATCTTAGCTACTTCCCTTCTCTTATATAACTGCCTTAAAGCTATAATATTAATTATTAGCCTCTTTTCCTTTATTATCCCTAGATTAATAATATACTTATATAGTAAGAAAGAGTTAGTATATATAATTATTAGGATTCTTAGCTTATTAAGTTAGTTAGTAATAATGTTTAAAGTAGTGCTTATTATATAGGTAATATTAATACCTTAAACTATTTTATATAGCTTAGAAGATAAAGTACATCTTATAACTCTTTTAGACTTAGTTAAACTATATATTATAATATTTCCTCTAAGGGTGAATTTAGAGGTATTAATATTCTTTTCCTTATTACTAAGAATAATTATATAGCTAAGCTATAAGCTAAGGTCTTTATTATTTACAAAAGAACTATTAATAAAAACATAAAAAGCAGCGTTTTTTAGTAAGAGAGGTATATATTAAAGTCCGTAGTCTTAATTGTTAATTTGCTATTAAAGTCTTTTATTAAGCCTTAAAATATTATCGGATTCTAGTTAATAAACTTAGGTAGTAATTAAAAGATTATAAGATGCTTTAGGTTAATATATTAGAGTAATGTATGCTTCTTAGGCTTACTATTTAATATACTTTACTTCGTTAGTTAGGTTATTAACTTATAATAGCTTCTTTCCTTATGCCTTTTGTTATAGAAAGAAGGTTTTATTATTAGCTTTGCTTAAAATACAACTATTAAACATTAATAGTATTAAAATTATTAACTTCTCTTTTAGCTTTATAAGAAATTTAGTATTCTTTAATTTAATCTCTTTATAATTGAAAAATTTAGTATTACTAAGTCCTAAGGTATTATTAGTTTGTATTTTAATAATTCTAAAATACAAGCTTTTACTAGAAAAGATAAGGAAATAAGGGTTATATATAAAGGTTATTATCTATAGTTTTTAATAATAATAAGTGAAATACGTCAACTATTAATATATACTAGCCTTTGCTATTCCGTATAGTGGCTTAATTATAACTATAATAACATTTAGTAGCTAAAGATATGCAATTTACATGGGAAGCTTTATAAGAATTATGTAATTAAGCTTTATCTATAACTGTATGTATGCCTAAGTAATATCCCTTAACTAAGCCATAATGCCTTCTCTTTTTAATAATAAAGTAAGAGTAATAATAAGCCTTTAGCTAGCTTTTTAAATTATTAGTAACTATATAATGACAACTTCTTTTCCTTAGTTACTATAGCCTTAAATAATACATTATAACTTTTTATATAGGGAGTTAGTTGCCTTGCCTTTAATTTCTCTTACTATTTACAAGCTAAAGAGTCTTTTGCCTCTATACCTTTACAGGTTGAATTTTATAAATTTAAATATATTCCTAGCTAGTAAAGCATTAATTTCTGCTTTATTAGAGAGTTTAAAAGGTTCTCTAGGTATATTAATTTTTTCTTATGTGCAGAGGTTAATTATAAGTTAAAAATTGGCCTTTTCTTTCTTAGTATAAAAAGCCTTTACTTAAGGGTGTTTCTAGAGTCTTCTATGTTCTCTTTATAGTAGAGTTATTAGGTTATTAAGGGGGTTCTTATAATTTTTATTACCTTAAACCAGGTCTTCTTCATAAACCGGGTCTTTCTTATAAGAAGATTTTACCTTTAGCAAGGTTATATACGGTTTAACAACTATAAACCGAAGTTTTATAGGGCTATAAGGCATCTTAATAATATAAGTTTCTCCTTTTATTAAGAGAAGCTTATAAGGGCTAGTCTATATACCTATTTTATAATAAACTTATATATTAGAATTTAAGGGAAGAGTGTGTATAAGCAGGGTTATTAGGCCGTTATAGATGTTAAGAGTATTATAGACTTAGTGCCTTATAAAACTATGCCTTATTTTATTTATTGCTTTTTAAAGTATCTTAGCTCTTTAGGTAATTATAAAGCTTAGGGGGGAATTATTTATTATCCTTAAATAGGTTCTAAAGATGAAGAGGGTAGGGATAAGGCTATTTAAACTAGCAGAGTTATTAACTGCTTTAACAGCTATTTATAGTATTTGCTCTTTTAAAAGAAGACTGTTAGCTTTAGTCTTAATAATATTATATGCTCTATAAAGAGGGGCATAATATCGCTTAAGTTTTCTAATACTATTATAAGCCTTAACAGGGACTTTATTAATATTAATTAACAGTAGCTAAGCTAAATGCCTAAATTTGCTAAAAGTAAAATTTCTTCTAGTATTATGGACTATCTAGTCTAGGGGTCTAAGATATATATTAATTTAGCACTCTTTAAGGGCATTCTAAATATCTTAAGCTTTTTATTATTAGGGTTTAAGAAAGCAAGCAGCTTGAAATAATATTGCTAAATCTATAATGTATAGGACCGGTTTCTTGTTAATTTGCATAATATTAATAAGGACCTTGTAGTTAAATTTAAGATTATCTTTAAGAGTAAACTTAACTCTACTTAGAGCTTTTGTATTTATTTAGTATTAATAGTAAGCATATATGATTTTTCTTATATTAGCCTTGTTAAATTCCTTACTAGCCCTAGTAAGAAGGTTATTTAATTAGTTAATTAACAGATAACTAAATTAGCAATAAAGTTAATGGATTTTGGTTTTAGAAAGCATAAAACTAGCAGGTTCTTAAGAACTAGCTGTCTACTAAGGATATCCCTATTTCCTAATAATAGGTACCTTTTTATCTCCTTAGATTAAAAGATTCTTAAGGTTATTAAGTTTAACACTTATTTTATTTATATTTATAATAGAATATAAAAACAGTATAGCACTATTAAGTATATGAAAAGATATTATGCTAAAAATCGTTAGAAGCTTTAAAATACTAGTAGAAGTTATAGTACTAGCTCTAAAGGTAATGATTCTTTAGTTAGAAGAATGCTTAATTATAAGGTTTTTTATGATTTTTATTAGAGCATTAACTTAGCCTTAGCTAGTAGTTAAAATTCCTAATACTCTTATATCTAGGAGTATACTGTAAAATATATCTACTGTATATCTTAGATCTATAAGATATATGTATTATTAAGGTGTTTTATTGGTATTATGATTGTAGGGGTCCTTAAGAAATAAGGCATATTTAAAAGCATTATTCTATAAGAAGTTTATAGTTAATGCTAAAAAGAATAAGGGGTTTGGTGCTTATATAAAAAATACTATAAAGGAGAAAGTATTATAAGCCTCTTTATTATCTGGTTTCTCTTTTTTATTAGTAGTAAGGAAAGCAGCGTTCTAAGCGGCTTTTTTATGTTTATTCTTACTATTATTATTAGTAGCAGTAAGTTAGGCTATTTTGCCTTTATAGGCCTATAGGAATGCATAGTATTAGCAATTAGAAGGTGGTTTTTAGTGTTTTTTATTATTCTACTAAGTTATTCTTGCTTTCTTCTGCTTAGAGGTAGGATAATTAGTTAACTAGTATTCTTTTTTATAGTATATAAAGCATTTCTTTAAGCTTGCTCTGGCTTAAGGTTTTTTATAATATATAGCTTATAAATATCGTTAGTCTGTAAACATTACTATATTAGTGTTCTGGTCTGTAGACCAGGTAATAAGGGTATTATTATTAGTATTTATTAGTAACTAACTTATAGAGGTTAGTGGTATGTTTATTGCTAAGAGGTAATTTTAAAGATTACTAATAAATCCTTTAAAGGTTAGCACATTTCTGAATTTAATATTATAGAAATTATTATTATTTTCTATTGCTTGTTATACTTAATAAAGAAGGATTATATCTTGCTTAAGAGGGTTATAAAGACTATTAAATATCTTTATAAGTTAGTTAAGAAGGATTTCCAGGCATTTTAACTTATTCTTTATTAGATATTTTATAATAATATAGTAAAGGCATAAATTAGTAAATTATGTTTTATAGAAGCTTTTATTTTTAGGCGTTTTAAAGTGATTCCTAATATTCTAAGTTATCTTCTTAAATAGGATTATCTTTATTCTAAAGTACTTAAGGAAGTATATATAGGCTTTACCTTAAAGTATAATAAGGAAGGCATATTGCTAGGCACTGCAAGGAGGAAGCAAGATGCGGCAGGTGTGCTGCCGGAAAACACCCTAAGGGAGAGAGGACTTGCCTGACATTAACAGGCAAGGTATGGGAGAGATGCCTAAATTATACAGGGGTATATTTAGTATAATCTTAGCTGTGCTTAGTAAGTAATAATAAATAGCAGTAGGCTAGGGAGGCTTATACTATAAGGCCGCTGTTCTTCTATAGCTATTAGTTAGAGGTTATAATAGCTACTACAGGTAAGGGTTATTATAAAGAAAAGTCTAGGGAACTAATAAAGAGATAGCTAAGAGAAAGGAGCATATAACTAAGGGGCCTTTTTATAAAATAAACCTATAAGCTATAATTAGAATAATAGAAACTAGCAGAGAAAGACATAATACTAGCCTTTTTATAACTAACTAAAGGGCAAAATAATACCAGAGCTAGCCTAACTAGGGTGCTTTAAAGCATATAATAAAGTACATAATTAAGGTTATATACTAGAATATACAAAAGAAAAGCAATTTAGTATATCTAGTATTAGAGCATAGTATTAGCCCTAAGGTAATAGCTATCTAGGAACTAGGAGGTTATAACAGTATATTACTAAATTTATCTTAGGGGTATTATATGTTTATAATATATAGTAGAAGAATAGTAATTTATATATATTAAAAGGTTAAGATAGGACTTTAGACTATAAGGAGGGGGGAGGATTAGTATAGTATTAAGCTATATAAAGTAAAGGTATATAATATCTATTTCCCGGCTTATAAAAGGAAGTAGTAAATACCTTTATAATATTCTGCTAATACCTAGGTAAAAGGCCAGAGTGTGTTCATAGGGGACTTTAACTAATACTACCCCTTATAGGACAGATTTAGCTAAACCTCTTAGGGGCATAATAAGATGTTAAAATTTATAATAAGGTAGTAACTCGTCCTAGCTATGCTATTTAGGGAAGTAATAAGGAGAGAATATAATAGCAGGGATAGTACTATTAACTATATGTAAACTACTTATAATATTAGTATTAAATTTATTAGGCTAGTGAAAATTACTAGATCTGACTATATGCCTTAGCTTATTAGCATTAAAATAAGTAAGGAATTAAGCAACAGCCTAGAGTTAGTATAGGGTTAGAAGACAGTAGATAAGAACCTTATTATAGCAGAGGCTTTAAATAGGCTTAGAAAGGAGGGGTTAAAGCTCCTGCTATATAACTAGCAGGAAATTAATAACTATATATAATAGCTTACTTAATAGCTTATAAAGATAGCTAATATAGCAGCACTTAAACGACCTTAAGGCATAGCAAACTATAGCCTTAGTGGAATAAAAGGGTAAAGAATATAATAGCAGAGGTAAGATGTGCTAATAAGCAGTAGTAGTAATAACAGACATAGGAATCATAGTAGGCCTTAATAGAAGCTATAGAAAAACAGGATTATATTATCTTAAAAAAAAAGAGAAGTAGTTAGTAATAGGCAGTTAGTAAGTTATTTAAGTCTAAAGGGAGCCTCTAAACCTTAGAGCACTAGGCCTGGCTATAGAGTGGACTTCCTCTTAAGATATAACAGGTCCTACTACTAACTTAGCTAGGAGATAATAGTAGGGAGGAGATAGGAGAAGTTATACATAAGGATAAGGCAAAGGTATTTGCAGAGAGGTTCTTTCCCTTATTTATAGCTAGGGCTTTAGGTCTAGAAATAAAGGTAAAGATAAGATACTATAGCAATAATTAGGTAGTTCCTATGTTTACAAAGGAGGAAATTAGAGAAGTTATAAAGAATATAGTAAGTTAAAAAGCCCTAGGGCCGGATAAGCTGCTAATAGGTTTCGTTAAGCTATATAGAGCAGCCCTAATATTATGTTTAACATGCCTTATAAATGCATACTATGGTTTAGGACATTATCCGGCCTCCTTCTAGTAAGCAAAGGTAGTAGTTTTATATAAACCTAGGAAAACCCCTAAGAAGTTAAGCAGACTATGGAGGTGGAGGCTAATATTACTATTAAATATAATAAGAAAAGTAATTAAGGGAGCTATTATAAGGAGGATTACTACTATAATACAGGAAGGCTATATACTACTAGACATATAAATAGGCAATAGGGCTAGTAGGTTAATAGAGGTAGTACTAAGCATACTAAAATAGGTTGTAAAGATAGCGTGGTATTACTAGAGGATAGTATTATTACTATAGCTAGATATTACTAGGGCGTTTAATACTATTAGCTATAAATGATTAATTTATACTATAAAGGAGTTAAAACTACTAGGGTAGATGGCTAGATAGTCATAGGGCTTTATATTAGAAAGAAAAGTATAATTAGCGTTTAACGGACATATTACTAAGGAAATCTAAGTTACTACAGGGTTTCTGTAAGGGTTGCTAGCGTCTTCTATTCTCTTTCTGCTTTATATTATACTACTATATTAAAGACTAGCGGCGGCACAATTAATATTAATATTAGGGTTCTTAGATAATATAAACATTATAGTATATAAAAAAACAGCAGAGGAGACTAAAGTATAACTAAAAAGAGCCTAGAGAATATGTAAGGAGTAGTTAAAGGAGTACAGGCTAAGGTTTAATCTAAGGAAGAGCAAGCTAATATACTTTTTAAGGAAGAGGCAGGTAATTATAATAATAATCTGACTTAAAAGAACAATAATACAGCTAATATAATTAGCGCGATTTCTAGGGGTTTAGATTTACCAGAAGCTTTATTAGTTAACCTATATAGAGAAGGTAAATGCTAAATTGTTATGGCAGAAGTTAGCACTCATAGCGCTGGCTATATTTACATAGGGATGCCGACTAGAGTGTGTGAGATCCCTTTATATATAGGTAATAAAAAGCATAATAGCCTATAAAGCTAGGATATACCATACCCATAGCAAGTTAAAAGGGGTAGTATAGGGGGTAGTAAAGGCATTTATAAGGGAACAGAATAAATGCCTAAGGTAGGTTATAGGGGCATATAAGGCAATACTAGTAATACTCTTAGAGACAGAAGCAGTAGTACTGCTAGTAGATCTGTACCTTAATTATATTAAGTAATAATTCCACTAAAGACTTAAGGATAGTAGCATAGGCAAGAAAATACAACAGGTATATAATTTAATAGTATTGCAGCTATAACGCTAAGGAAGAGGCTGCTAATGTAATTACTATAAGGCATTTCCTAATGCCCTCCCCCCCCTCCTTAGTAGCCTTATAGCTAAACAGGAATTAAAGAGGGAGTGGGAAAAACAGTAAATATAACAGAGGTATAAGGCTTAGGTAAGAAGAGAATAGGTAAAAGTAATAGCAGTAGATAAGGAACTTAACTTTAAGAGTATAAAAAAGATAGTAAGGCTTTATAATAGCCTGCTAAAGCATAAATCTATAGCCTTAGTACAGCTTTAAACGGAAAAGATAGGGCTAAATGCCTTCCTTTATAATAAACAGGTACCTAAGGTAATATTACTAATATATTAATACTAGGGAGGAAATAAGGATATTTACTACCTTATTCTGTTATGCTTAAAACATAACTATCTAAGGCCAATCCTAGCAGTGCCTATAATAAGAGACCTATGGGAACTTAGGGCGGCGCTTAATAATAAAAAGCTAGCACTAAATATCGTAAAGTGGGTGCTTTTAACTAGGCGACTTTAGTAATATAGGTTAGCGGAGGAGCTTTATAAGGTATAGCAGATATATAATATTAAGGCTAAGAAAGGGACTAGAGGTAATAGAAATAATAAAATAAAGGAGGAAGAGCCGGATTAAGAGAGGAGGTGCTTATAGGGGGTTTTTACTAATATACTAACCTTTTATATAAAGCACGACTATACTTCTGTTATTATCTGCAGTTCCGGGGGAACTGGCAGATATCTTATACTAATGGTTGAAAATAATAAAGACTTTATATTAAAGGCTTAGCAGGAGCTATATAAAAGAATATAGGTTTTCTCCCCTATTTTAGGGTTTTTCCTATATTAAGAAGTTAGTTGATAAACTAGTTAGTGGCTCTAGCTACCTAGCGTACATGAATAATAATAATAAGGAAGGCTTTTAAGTAAAGTAAGGGGGAAACTCCTACTTAAGAATATTTCTCTTTAATATATAGTAACTTTTTATTAATAAAGTTATATACTTCTTTAGAATATTATTCTTTTTTTTAGTAAAGTCTCTTAAGAGTATTAAGGGCTTTTTAATTACTATTAGAGAGTATTCTGGTTAGGTTTTCTAGTTTAGGTTAAGGGCCTTCGGTTAAATGAAAATCTTTATTATTATTAGAATCCTTATTATTAGAAAGTTTAAGTTAAAGTTATTAAACCTCTTTTCCTTTCCTAGTTGCTTTTTCTAGTAAAGGTTTATAATTTATATTAGGGTTAATATTTAAAATATTAATAAGATCTTTAGAGACATTTAATCTCGATCCTCTGGCTGTTTTAATACTATTGTTATTAAGGCAGTTATATAGGGTATACTTAAGATTAGGATTACTTCTATTAAAAGCATTTTTTATTTAATTTTTATAGTCCTGCTAGAAGTTAATAAGAAGATTGCACCCTTTTCCTTAGTTAAGAATATAATAGTTAATCGTATATATAATAAGGTTATTAATCTGTTGTTTAGTAGCTATATTAATATTAATATTTTTAACTAACTTAGTCTAATTTTAGGATAAAATTAGGCAGTGCTTGTAGAGTTTTTAAAGAAAAGTGCTCTTTAGAAGTTCTCTTCTGTAGATATCCTTTTAGAGTTATTTATTAAAATCATCTTTTTTTCCTTAACTTATAGATATTTTTAGTATTTTAGGTTAAGTTAAGCTTTATTTTTAGTACTAATTAAAGCAGTTTGTTACGTAGTGGTATTGTTACGTAGTCGATTGGAAGCGACCGTAAAGCTGTTATTAACGTTATTATAAATGGGTTATTAAACACACCTATATATACTACTATTAAGTCATATAGTTAAGTGCATTCTGTAAAGTTATTATTATTATTATTAAGTCTTACTAGCTATATAATAAATCCGTCCTATATAGGTGGGATCTGACATTGTGGATTATTCTATAATAAGTGCCCCTCCCTTAAAGATAACTATCCTAGTTATCCTCTGGATCTATCTAAGCTAGTATTAATAAAGAAAAACTTTTATTTATAAAAAAAGTAATTTAATCTGTAAAGTATCCTCCTTATATTAGTCTGGTTATAGCTAATCTGCTAGAAACGTTGCTTAATAATAGTAAATAATTTAATAATAACTACTTATAAAATTTAAAGATAAATAAATATCTTAGTCTAAGCAAAATAAACTATAATAAAAGGAAATTCAATTTAAGTAGTATAAATATATTAACTATCGTTAGATCTATCCTAGTTATACCTAAATGTCTACTTCTTAAAGTCCTTATCTATATAAGCCTTATAAATTTATGCTATAATCTGTTAATAGAGATGTAAATTATAAAACGTCTCTATTTACTTATATTATTATAGCTATAAGTAGCTTATTAGAGAGTAACTATTATTACTAGTAATCTTTAGTTATATACTTCTAAAAGTTGCTATATTATAAGTAATTCTCTCGTCTATAGTGTTATAGTTATATTATAATAATGCTGCTAACTTTAGACTATAGTAATAACTTACATAAAAAGGTAAAAAAGACTTAAGTTAAACTAAAAATAAAAATATTATACTTTTAAAGACCTAGTAGACTAATAAAGGGAAGCTATATTAAGGGGAAAGAGTTAGGTTATAAAAAGAGAGGCTTTCCTCTTAAATATAAAAGAGATAGCCTATGCCCTTTCTTAGGGTATATTAGATATCTTAAGTTATCCTTTACTTTTAACCTTATATATAAAGGTCCTTTATGCGTTTAAACCAGGTATATTAAAGGTGATTCCGTAGAGGTTATTAGGGTATTGTTACTTTTAGGCAGAAGACAGTTACTAGCCATGCCATCTAATCCTTACTAGAGGTGAATTTTTCCTATACTTAAGCTATATAATATAGTAACTATAAGAAAAGTAATAGTCCTCTAGATATAACCTTCCTGTAATCAATCCCTTTGCTAAAATGCCCTTTATGACCTAGCTAAACCTTTAATCTAAGCTATATATTTTATAATTAAATAGTAATTTGCCTAGAGCTACGCGAATTTTAGGGACTGCTTTTAACATTAGATAGCGTAATATATTAGTAAAGATTTTTAGTCCTTATACTACTATATAAGGGTCTCCTATTTATCTAATGTCTTAGCTAATTTTGCATTCTTAGTTATAGATTCTGTTGTTATTTTCTGCCTTTTTATAGCACTGCTAATATTATGCCTATTTTTAGAAGGTGTCTTTTGTTTTGCCTTTTTTAGTAATAACTTAGTTAAGCTTATATTTATTATAGTTGCCTTTATTACTCTTATAGCTAACCTTATTCTTCTATTAATAAGCAAATTTAGTTTAACTAGGCTAGTTAACTTTTTGCTTCTTATAGGTAAGGTTATCTTTCTAGCCGTGGATTCTAGTAAAGATATTTAAGGAATAGGCCTAATAGTCTCTGTGTTCTTAGCCTTATCCTTTGGTATTATTACTCTAGCTAAAGTTATTATAATATACTTATTAATAATCTTAAGACTAGCTTTTATTACTTTAAAGGCCTTCTTATAGACCTTAATATCTCCTTTAACTATATTAGTTCTGTCTTTAAGTTTGCTAATTTATATATTAATAGCTTAGTCTAATAACTTTAGCTTTATCTCTTTTAGGATAGTCTTTTTAGCTACTGCTTTGCTTATTAGCCTATATTATTTAGCTAAACCTTAGATTAAATTCCTTTAGTCCGCTAGTTCCTTCCTTAGTATATTAATATCCTATCAAGTAGTTATTATTTTATGCTCTTTATTAGCATTAATAATTACTTATTAAAAACCTATGCTTAAGAGATTAACCTGTTCTATAGTAGCTAAGGCCCTAGCTATAAAGCTATTAATGCCTCCTAACTTATTATAATATCTAGCTATAAGCACTTTCTCTTTTAATAGTAATCCTAGTTACTACTCTCTAGATCTAGCTTAGTTATTTATTTATCTGCTATTAAGGAATTATACTACTACCTGCTTAATATAGTATTTAATATTATAGATAACTAGGGTATTAGCTAGGTATTTAGTCTTCTTTTGCCTATTATTATTAGCTGCTAGAATAATTCCTTAATAAGGAAAATCTATTATACTACTTTAATTTATAGTATATATATAGGGTCTGTTTTTATAATAAAGAATCCGTTTTTATTAATTTACACCCCTTAGGCTATAAAATCTTTAAAGCAGGTAGAGATAGTGTTTATTATACTTTATGTACTATCTCTAGCCTAATATTACTATATACTAAAAGGCTTTAGTCCTATGTCTCCTCTTATAAATAATATTATCTTCTAGTACTAATAGTATTTATTTATATAACTAAAATAGTAAATTAGCTTACTAAAGTCTAGTTCCTCTAATTTATTCTATATTTTTTATATAGTTATAGGAGGATCTTAACTTAAACTGCTAGTAGGGATCCCTTTAGTTATAAGGGTATTAGTAATTATCTTACCCTTTCTTATATTCTAAAGGTACTTTATTACTATCTGTCCTCTAGGGCTAAGCATTTCTTTAGATATATTAACATTAAAAATATTATTCTTATAGTTTATGTCTGCTCTAGAGTCCTTATTCTTATTTATAGTCTTTATATAGTATTAATAGGTAGTTATTATGTTAATGTATGCCTTTTCCCTTTACTTATCTTCTTATAAATCCTTAGCTATCTGGTTATAAAGAATAGAAATAGCATTCCTAGCTACTTTTACTATATTCTTTCTTAAAAATAGCTTTACTAACTTAGTTCTTATTATTCACTTTTCTTTATAAAATAGTAAAAACTTAACTAAGATATTAGGATTAAAATCCTTTATATAAAACTCAACATCTGTGCCTCTTATAATATATACTAAAATTATCTAAGAGAGGGCAATAATAGTTAAAACATAAAATAAAATAAAAGAAAAACTTAAAGTATATAATAATTAAAAGTAAGAATAAAAGGTTAAAAAATAAAGAAAAACAGGGAATTTTATAGTATTAGAATGTGCAGATAAGAGGTTAAGTAAAAAGTAAAGTAAAATTATAAGTAGTATTATAGGGAAAATAGGGTTACGTGTTTCTACTAGTGGTAATCATATAGGGTCCTATAGGATGTTAGATTCTGCTAACCTTAAGGCATTATTAGCACTTCTGCCTTATAAGCCCCTTTTTTCTATACTTCTTATTTTAGTTAATTAAATACTCCTTTAGATATTTATTTATTAACTCTAATATATTTACCTTTATCTTGCTTTTATTAATTTACTAGTTATCTTTAGTAGTATATTCTTTTTATCTTATAAGGTAAGCTACCTTAGGGCTTTATCCCTTAGTATAGTAGATTTTTACCTTATATAAGATAATCTGCTTAATCTCCTAGTAATTAGCTTTACTACTCTCTTTTAGATTAATTAGTAAAAAGGGTGTTTTCTTCTTACTAAAGGGATCTTTATTTTAGTATAGTTTTTATATATATATAATTAATACTACTAGATATACCTTTAAGTATAATAAAAATTTAAGTTAGTATAATAAAGGATTTACCTTTTTAAGAACCTTATATAGCCCTGCTCTTTATAGTAACTATTTCTTCTTTAGCTTTCCTAGAAGCTAGTATCCTTTATATAGTTATAAGTATACTATATCTTTAACATTAATATCTACTAGGTTATATTAGGAATTATATTTAATTTTAAATAGGGCAGTAGCAGTAGTTATTATAAGTTAAGCCTCTCTCTAATAAAGCTTATAAAGTGCCTTTAAGCTCTCTTTCCCTAGCTATAAGTTAGAAATTACTTGCTTTAGAAGAAGGTTAATAAGGTCTAGTAGTTTAAGCCTATATAATAACTTATTAGGTAACTAGTTAATAGCTATAGCTACTATATTATTAAGATAATACTATAAAGCTAGAAGGATTAATACCTATAGTACTATTAGATTTATTATAGTATAATAGCAAATTACTATTATTACTATCTAATTCTTCTATTTAGCTGCTCTATTTATCTATAGGTAGTAGGCAGTTACTATTAGGAATTTAACTCCTAGCTTAGTAAATATTACTTACTAAACCTTAGAAATAAATTTAAAGTCCCTATTACTAATAATTTACCTTCGTAGTCCTTAGTTTATAATATACAGAGCTTAAAGAAGCAGTTCTACTTATATAAATACTAAATATATTATATTTCCTAGAATTAAAAATGTTCTCTTACTAAATAAATAGTTTACTAGGCAAAGGGAATTATACTTTAAGTATCCTTTTATAGCCTATATAGTGTTTATTAAGTCTACCTTTAGTATATTAGTAATAAAGTCTAGAGAAATTATATATAATAGCATTAGTTTTAACTATAAAGGTCTTATTTCTCTGGTTACTTTATCCCTTAAAATAGAGTTTTCCTAATAAGTTATATAATATACTATATATTCCTAGATTTACTTAGATATCTTTAGGAAATAAATGCTATATAGACCTTTTATTATTCTGCTAATTCTAAAGTAGTAATGGTTATTATGTGTAGTTCTTAGTATAGTTTTAATATAACTGCTTAAAATATATAGTTATTTAAGCCCTTTTTTATTCTTATAATAAAGTAGGCCTTTATTTATAAGGTTCTAGCTATAAAGTAGAATTTGTAGTTAGTTCTATCCCTGCTTTAGCTATTTCTGCTGGAAATCCTTAATGCTCTTAATTATCTAATAATATTACAGGTTGAATTTATACCCTACTAATATCTCCTTCTTTAATAAGTTATTTATTATGGCTACTATCTAATAGTTCTAATAGAAGTATATATAGGCGTCTAATTTATTATATATACTATAGTTTATAGCCTTATAGTAGCTAACCTCTACTAGAAGTTATAACAAGGCATTAGGTATAATATTAAGGACTCCTAGTATATAGGTTACTTATAATTCAAATTATAATAAATAATTCGCCACCTTGGCTAATTTTAGGTTAGCCTTATTAAGGTCTATTATAGCTAAAAAGGTATGTTTAATGATTCCTTTATTAGGTATATAGTTAGTTAGAATATTAACTAAATAATAGTTAGATTAAGCTATTTTTTTTAGTTTCTACATTACCTAAGTAATTATAGCTACCTCTGCCTTAGTTAATTTATACTGCTTTTTAGCTATGGATATTAAATAAGAAAGGAAAAGGATTAGGCAAAGTTTTATAGCTATAATATTCTTATTAAGTATACTTTTTTTATCCTACTCCTTATATAGTTAGAAAGTATATAAACTAAAACCTTCCTTATAAGCATTAATCTTAAAGAATAATAGTTACTTTAGATTATAGTGCTATAGTAGTATTTTCTTATAAAGCATGGTTTTTAGTGCTTTAAAGGCCGCTTTCTTATTTTTTATAGGGATAAAGGATTTTTCTTATACCTTTCTCTTATATACCTGCTTTAAAGCTCTTACTAGTAACTTATTATATTTATAAAGTTTATATATAAGTGCTGTCTTTTAATTCTATAATAGTTAGATTTATAAGTTAAGCTAAGGGATTTCTGCTCTTAGGAATCCTGCTATACTAATAAAGGTTTCTAATGTTAATAAGTTATAAGGAATTTCTATTTACTAAAATGACTTAATCCTGTTGTTTGTATTAATAATTTTATTAGTATTAACGATAAATCCAAGAAGTTAGATTAAATAATATCTAATAAAAGACTTAGTTACTATAATATATACCTTGTTTTCCTTTAGAACTTTTAAGACTATCTTAAGGTGTTTAAGATAATCCTTAAGGGTATTAAATAAGATAATAATATTGTTAATATAAATACAAATAAAACTTTAGTATAGTCGGAAAATGCAATCCATAAATCATTATATAAAGGCTGGTAAATTCTTATACCCTATTAACACAACTTGCAATGCTTTTAGCCCTTTTTTAGAGATTACTACTATATGATTCTAGTGTTCCTCTTATACTAAAAGCTAGTAGAAAAAACCTATTATATTAAAAATTAATTTCTACTCTTTACTATAAGTATTCTGTATAATATTACCTTAGTCTAGTAATGGATATATATCTAGTATAGCAATATTATTAAAAGGTCTGGTATTTATAATAACTTAACCTTTCTTTATCTTTTCTATATCTCTCTATATAATAAAACCAGGGTAGGCTATAAGTACTAGCTTTATTAACTAAAACATCCTACTTGCTAAGTATATAGCATTATAGACTTTAGTAAATTTCTCTTAGTTTTTATACCTAAGAAAGTACTTTCTTACTAGCTTAACCTAGTTTTACTAGCTGTTAATAAAGTTAACTCTTATCTTATCTTCTTTTAGCATTAGTACTACTTTTTTATTATAGTAAATATTATACTTATTAGTTAGATCCTATAACTTAGTAGGTACTTTTAGGTTAATATTAGTAATTTACACTTTAAACTTATTTTTAATAAAAGGTATATCCTCTAGGCAAGATACTCTATATAATAAAATACCTCTGTTAATAACTTTAGGATCTAGGTTATTATTAAATTTTTCTGGACTGTTTTCTGTCTTTTTTATCTTAATGTCTTTACTAAAAAATACTATATACTAGTGGACGTCTAGGATAGTAAAGTTTAAATTAAAGCTTATAGCTACCTTAAGTTAACCTACTTTACTATTCTGCTTAATCTATATAGCCCTATTAGAGTTATTTACTGCTAGCATTCTTTTCTTATCTCCCTAGTTAAGAATATTATTTAGAAAGATAGAATTAAATAATATAATATAGTAAATACTAGTTTCCTCTCTACTAGAGAGATCCTTTTATATTACTAGCACCTAATATGTTAAGTTTAGTAGAATTATAATATTATATACTATTATTACCTATTAAGCTAGTATATAATAAGCGTTTTAAAACATCTATCCTAGTACTATTATATTATATACTAACCTAAAAACTAACCTTAAATTAATAAAATTAATTTGTACTTTAAAGCTATAGAGAAAGCTTATGCTAATTAATAATTTTAGTCCTAGATTTAGCATAATATTTGCAGTTACTATAAAATAACCTTAGATATTTTTTCCTCTTATAATTCCTAGAATATAAAAGTTAAAAGTAGCCCTTTTTATAATAATAAAGACTAAAGCTACTCCTGTTACTGGTTTTAGGTCTTATTTCTCTTACTTTACATTTATCCTATATTGCTAGAGCTACTATTTATTAGCTAGAATTAATAAGGTTCTAGTGTTTATATAGATTATATAGTTAGGTTCTTTATTATAAAATTAAATTAGCATTTTAAAAAAGGTATTTATTTACTTTCTTCCCTTAATATTAATCTCTTATAGTCTAGATACTACCTTAATTACCTAGTCTTCTTACAGACCTTTTGTTAAAATAAGCTTATTTAAACTCTAAGTTATAGTGTTTTATATAATATTAACTCTAGTTATAAAAGCTTTAATAATTTCCTTTTCTTCCTTAGGCTCTTTCTGCCTTCTTTTATTAAGAGCCTTTATTTTACTAGTCTCTATAGTTAAAAAGGTAGGATTCTCCTAGTTTAAGTCTCCCTTCTCTACTATATAAAAAGCGCTAATAAAATTAAATTTAACCTTCCCTTTATTAGAGTTATAGTTAAATGTTAGATATGCTTTACTACCTTTTATAGTAAAGTATATATTTATAAAGTTAGACTTATTATATTTCTTATTCTTTAATAGACTTCCTTCTTTAGCTAAATAGTATCTGTTACGTGGTGGTATCGTCACATAGTCGGTTAGAAGCAACTGTAAAGCTGTCATTAATGTTATTATAAATAGGTTATTAAACGCACCTATATATACTACTATTAAGTCATATAGTTAAGTACATTCTATATAAGTTATTATTATTCTTTAGTCTTACTAGCTATATAACAAATCTGTCCTATATAAGTAGGATCTAACATTACGGATTATTTTATAATAAGTGCCCCTCCCTTAAAGATAACTATCCTAGTTATTCTCTAGATCTATCTAAGCTAGTATTAATAAAGAAAAACTTTTATCTATAAAAGAAAGCAATTTAATCTATAATGTATCCTCCTTATATTAGTTTAGTTACAGCTAATCTACTAGAAACATTACTTAATAATAGTAAATAATCTAATAATAACCACTTATAAAATTTAAAGATAAATAAACATCTTATTCTAAGCAAAATAAACTATAATAAAAGGAAATTTAATCTAAGTGTCGGAATCGCTCGTATGGATGATGGAAGGAATACGCCGTATTAACCAGGAATTATAGGTTATACGCAGAATACATATACCCTAATAAGCTGGATTACAGGTTATATCACCTGGAGCTGTAACGTGGCTATAACACTATACCTCTGCATTATAGCCTGCTTCTTCCCCTCTTAGAGATATAAATAAATTAATTATTAAACTCCCCCCCTACATTTATACTATAGCATACTTGTAACCTAAGCATTACTAACACTAATTAGTAGTTACTAATAACCACAGATTTGCTAGGTTATACATAAAAGAGACTCGTCTAAATGCTTTTACTTATGTAACTGCAAGAAATTCTAATGTTATACTAACTAAAGGATTATTTCTTTAATTATTAACTATTAAATCATTTATAATAATAAGAAGACTTATTTCTTATAGATCTTCTCCCTTATTATTAACTATTACTTATTTACAATTAAAACTAGATCTTTACTATTATTCACAGAAAACCAATGCTAATAGCTTTAATTAGTACTAAATACGAAGCTTAACTTAAAAACACTAAGATATCTTCTAGTCTAGGAAAAATGGATGATTTTAATAAACAACTCCAGAAGGATATCTATAGAAGAGAACTTCTAAAGAGTATCCTACCTTAAAAGCTTTATAAACACTACTTAATTCTAATATAAAACTAGACTAAGCTAGTTAAGAATATTAATATAGAAACGGCTACTAAACAACAAATTAACGACCATATTGCCTACACAATCAACTCCTATATTCTTAACTAAGGGAAAGGTCGTGATCTCCTTATTAACTTCTAATAAGATTATAAGAATTAGACTAAGGATGCGTTTAACAAAAGCAATACCAACCTTAGGTATATCCTTTGTAATTACCTTAATAACAACGGTGTTAAGACAGCCAGAGGATTAAGATCAAACGCCTCTAAAGACCTTGTTAACATCTTAAATATTAGCCCTTAACCAGAGAAATTAACTAGGAAAGACCCTTAACCAGAACTGCAAAACCTAATCGGAATAATTTCTAACAGCAATCAAAAAGCCCTTAATACTCTTAAGAGACTTTGTTATAGGGAAGACCTGGCTTAAGATAACAAAGCTACGGGAATATCCTTAACTTCCTAAGGAGGGCAAGGCTACAGCCTAAATAACTAAGAGCAAGAAGATGTTAAGATTAGCGAAATTATTCACAAGACTCCTCCTGAACTTTATTACGGAATGCAAGGCCACGGCCTAAACAGCCAAGGGCAAGAAGATGCCAAACTTAATAAAATTTATAAGAATCCCCCGGCTTAAGACGAAAATCACAAGAATTCCCCTAACCTTATAACTCTAACTAACAAAGCAATAACCCTGCTATAAAAAGAATGTTAAAGACCCTAGAAACACCCTTAGGCAGAGGCTTTTCTTACTAAGAATTAAAAGGCCAACTTTCAGCTTACGGGTAACCTCTACGTAAAAGACCTATTACAAGAGTTACTATAAGAGCCGCCGCTAAAGCCACTAAAGGACTTTCAGCTTACAGTTAACCTCTACACAAAAGACCTGTTGCAAGGGTTGCCGCAAGAGCCGCCGCCGGAGCTGCCGAAGAATAGAAAAGTCCTAATTCCCTACTAAACTTAATAACAAATTAAGCGCCTGATAAAGAGTTCAAATTCAATGAATTTGAACGCAATTATAAGCGCCCAATTTAGTAGGATTGAACGCGGGAATTACACCCTTTGGCCCCCCCCCCCCCATAACACTCTTTACCTTTACAACCATTCGGCCTGGACTAACAAAAGTTATTCATTTAAAGGATGTTTTTTGCTTTGCTACTTGTTTGTTAATATCTAATTATTTAGGGCGTTTTATGCATTTTTTCAGAGCGATTCCTCTTCTTCTTTAATAAAGAGAGAATTTACAAGTATTAAAATCACTTATATAAATAATAGAAGGAATACGCCGTATTAACTAGGAATTATAGGTCGCACACAGAATGCACGCACCCTAATTAGCTAGATTATAGGTTATGTAACCTGGGGCTATAACATGGCTATAACACTATACCTCTGCATTATAGCCTGCTTCTTTCTCTCTTAGAGATATAGATGAATTGATTATTAAATCCCCCCCCCTACATTTGTGCTGCAGCATACTTATAACCTAAGCGTTACTAATACTAAGTAGTATAAATATATTAACTATAGTTAGATCTATCCTGGTTATATCTAGATATTTACTTTTTAAAGTCCTTATCTGCATAAGCCTTATAAATTTATACTATAATCTGTTAATAGAGATATAAATTGCAGAATATCTCTATCTACTTGTGTTACTATAGCTATAAGTGGCTTATTAGAGAGTAACTATTATTACTAGTAACCTCTGGTTATATGCTTTTAGGAGTCACTATATTATAAGTAATTCTCTTATTTATATTGTTATAGTTATATTATAATAATACTACTAACTTTAGACTATAGTAATAACTTATACAAGAGAATAGGAAAGACTTAGGTTAAACTAAAAATAAAAATATTATACCTCTAAAGACCTAGTAGACTAATAAAGGGAAGCTATATAAAGGGAAAAGAGTTAGGCTATAAGAAGAGAGGCTCTCCTTTTAAATATAGGAGAAATAGCCTATGTCCTTTCTTAAGATATATTAAATATCTTAAGTTATCCTTTGCTTTTAATCTTATATATAAAGGTCCTTTATACATTTAAACCAGGTATATTAAAGGTGATTTTGTAGGGTTTATTAGGGCATTGTTACTTTTAAGCAGAAGACAGCTACTAGCCATGCTATCTTATCCTTACTAGAGGTGAAATTTTCCTATGTCTAAGTTATATAATATAGTAACTATAAGGAAAGCAATAGTCCTCTAGATATAACTTTTTTTATAATTAATCTATTTGCTATAATGCCCTTTATAACACAGCCAAACCTTTAATCCAAGCTATATATTTTATAATTAAATAGTAATCTGCCTAAATCTAACTAGAGCCACGCGATTTTTAGGACTGCTTCTAATGTTAGATAGTGTAATATATTAGTAAAATTTTTAGTCCTTATGCTACTGTATAAGGGTCTCCTATTTATTTAATATCTTAGCTAATTTTGCGTTCTTAGTTACGGATTTTATTATTATTTTCTGCCTTTTTATAGTACTACTAATATTATGCCCATTTTTAGAAGGTATCTTTTATTTTGCCCTTTTTAGTAATAACTTAAACAAGCTTATGTTTAATATAATTACTTTTATTACTCTTATAGCTAACCTTATTCTTTTACTAGCTAGCAAATTTAGCTTAACTAGGCTGGTTAACTTCTTGCTTTTTATAGATAAGATTATCTTTCTAGCTATAGATTCTAGCAGAGGCGTTTAAGGAGTAGGCCTAGTAGTCTTAATGTTCCTGGCCTTATCCTCTAGTACTATTACTTTAGCTAAGGTCCTTATAATATACTTATTAATAATCTTAAGACTAGCTTTTACTATGCTAAAAGCCTCCTTATAGGCCTTAATATTCCCTTTAACTATATTAGTTCTATCTTTAAGTTTACTAAATTATATATTAGTAGCTTAGTCTACTAACCTTAACTTTATCTTCTTTAAAATAGTCTTTCTAGCTACTACTTTGCTTATTAGCTTATATTATTTAGCTAAACCTTAAATTAAATTCCTTTAGTCTGCTAGTTCTATCCTTAGTATATTAGTATCCTATTAAGTAGTTGCGATTTTATGCTCTTTACTAGCATTAATAATTACCTATTATAGGAAAAAGGAAATCAGATAAGAACACCGCGGATACGACGCGGTATTACGCCTAAAACGGAAAAAAAGCATAGAATCGGATTCCTTATTATTAATTACCCCCCTTAGTAATAGCGTATTACATAAGGGGAGTAAGCAGTATAAGAGGCATAATAATTAATAAATTTTTATATAAATCTGTAACTAATAAAAAATAAGGCACTACTTAGGAAGAAATATAGTATTAAGAAGAAAATCCTAAAGTAGTAATAGTATAGGAAAAACTAAAGAATAAAATAAAATTACTAAAGGAATTAATAATAAAAGTTATTCTAAAGATAAAAATAATAAAAGTATAGGCTTTTATTAGAACTATTATATAAATTACTATAAATGCAGGAGGGAAGATAGCCTAAATAAGAACTAGTATGGGAGGTGTCGGAATCGCTCGTATGGAGGATGGAAGGAATACGCTGCATTGACTAGGAATTGTGGGTTGTACACAGAATGCATGCACCCTAATTGGCTGGATCACAGGTCATGTAACCTGGGGCTATACTGTGGCCATAACACCACACCTCTGCATTATAGCCTGCTTTCCCTATCTTTCTGATATAGATGAATTAATTATTAAACCCCCCCCCCTACATTTATGCTGCAGCATACTTGTAATCTAAGCGTTACTAATACTAATTAGTAGTTAATAATAACTATAGATTTACTAGGTTATACATAGAAGAGACTTGTCCAAACGCTTTTACTTATATAACTATAAGAAATTCTAACATTATGCTAACCAAAGGATTATTTCTTTAATTATTAACTATTAAATCATCTATAATAATAAGAAGACTTATTTCTTATAGATTTTCTCCCTTATTGTTAATTGTTACTTATTTATAATTAAAACCAGATCTTTACTATTATTTACAGAAAATTAATGCTAATAGCTTTAATTAGTACTAAACACAAAGCTTAACTTAAAAACACTAAGATGTCTTCCAGTTAAGGAAAAATAGATGATTTTAATAAATAGCTTTAAAACGATGTTTATAGAAGAGAACTTCTAAAGAGCACCCTTCTCTAAAAACTTTATAAGCACTGTCTAATTCTATCCTTAAATTAAACTAAGTTAGTTAATAATATTAATGTTAATACAGCTACTAAACAACAGATTAATAACTGTATTATATATATGATTAACTACTATATTCTTAATAAAGGAAAAGGGCGTAATCTCCTTATTAACTTCCAGCAGGACTATAAAAATTAGACTAAGGATACTTTTAATAAAATTAATAACAACCTTAAGTATACCCTTTATAATTACCTTAATAATAATGGTGTTAAAACAGCTAGAGGATTGAGATTAAACGTCTCTAAAGATCTTATTAATATCTTAAACATTAACTCTAACATAGAATATAAACCTTTGCCGGAAAAAGCAACTAGAAAAGGAGAAGAGATTTAATGACTTAAACTTTCTAATGACAAGGACTTTAATAATAAAGATTTTTATTTAACTAAAGACCCTTCCCCAGAACTACAAACCCCGACCGGAACACTTTCTAACAGCGATTGAAAAGCCCTTAATACTCTTAAGAGACTTTACTAGAAAGAAGAATAATATTCTAGAAAAGTATATAACTTTATTAATAAGAAGTTACTATATTTTAAAGAGAAATGTTCTTAAGCAGGAGTTTCCCCCTTACTTTACTTAAAAGCCTTCCCTATTATACTTTAAGGTAAAGCCTATACATACTTCCTTAAATACTTTAGAGTAAAGACAATCCCATTTAAGGAGATAACTTAAAACATTAGGAATCACTTTAAAACACCTAAGAATAAAAGCTTTTATAAAACATAATTTGCTAATTTATGCCTTTGCCATATTATTATAGAACATCTAATAAAGAATAAGTCAGAATGCTTAGAAATTTTTCTTAACTAACTTATAAAGATATTTAATAGCCTTTATAACCCTCTTAAGCAAGATATAATCCTTCTTTATTAAGTATAACGAGTAATAGAAAACGATAACAATTTCTATAATACTAAATTTAAGAATGTGCCAACCTTTAAAGGATTTGTTAGTAATCTTTGAAATTACCTCTTAGCAATAAATATACTACTAACCTCTATAAGTTAGTTATAAACAACTACTAACAATAATGCCCTCATTGCCTGGTTTACAGACTAAAACACTAACATAGCAATGTTCACAGACCAACGCTATTTACAAGCTATATATTATAAAAAACCTTAAGCTAGAGCAAGCTTAAAGAAATGCTTTATATACTATAAAAAAGGATGTTAGTTAACTAATTATCCTGCCTTTAAGCAGAAGAAAGCAAAAGCAACTTAGTAGAATAATAGAAAACACCAGAAACCACCTTCTAAACGCCAATACCATGCATTCCTATAGGCCTATAAGGGCAAAATAGCCTAACTTACTACTACTAATAATAGTAGTAAGGATAAATACAAAAAAGCCGCTTAAAACGCCGCTTTTCTCACTACTAATAAAAAAGAGAAACCAGACAATAAAAAGGCTTGTAATACTCTCTCCTTTATAATATTCTTTATATAAGCACTAAATCCCCTACTCTTTTCCTAATTAACCATAAACTTCTTACAGAATAATACTTTTAAACATGCCTTATTTCTTAAAGACCCTTATGACTATAATACTAATAAACAACCTAAACAACACGTATATCTTATAGATATAAGATATACAGCAGATATATTCTATAGCATACTCCTAAATATAGGAGCATTAGGAATTTTAACTACTAGCTAAGGCTAAGTCAACGCTCTAATAAAGATTATAAAGAACCTTACGATTAAGCATTCTTCTAACTAAAGGACCATTACTTTTAGAGCCGGTACTATAACTTCTACTAGTATTTTAAAGCTTCTAACGATCTTTAATATAATACCCTTTTATATGCTTAATAGTACTATACTATTTTTATATTTTATTACAAATATAAATAAAATAGGTATTAAACTTAATAATCTTAAGAATCTTCTAATCTAAGGAGATAAGAAGGTACTTATTATTAGGAAATAAGGACATCCTTAGTAGACAGCTAGTTCTTAAGAACCTGCTATCTTTATGCTTTTTAAAACTAAGATCTATTAACTTTATTATTGATTTGGTTATCCGTTAATTAACTAATTAAATAACCTTCTTACTAGGGCTAGTAAAGAATTTAATAAGGCTGACATAGGAAGAATTACATATGCTTGCCATTAATACTAAATGAACACAAAAGCTTTAAGCAGATTTAAATTCACTCTTAAAGACAATCTTGAATTCAACTATAAGGTCCTCGTTAATATTATATAAATTAACAAGAAGCTAGTCCTATACGTTATAGATTTAGCAATATTATTTCAAGCTACCCGCTTTCTTAGACCCTAATAACAGAAAGCTCGAGATATCTAGAATGCCCTTAAAAAGTGCTAAATTAATACATATCTTAGACCCCTAGACTGGATAGTCTATAATACCAGAAGGAATTTCACTTTTAGCGAATTTAGGTATTTAGCTTAACTGTTATTAATTAATATTAATAAAGTTCCTGTTAAGGCTCATAATAGTATTAGAAAACTTAAGCAATATCATGCCCCTCTTCACAGAGCATATAATATTATTAAGACTAAAGCTAACAGTCTTCTCCTAAAAAAGCAAATACTATAGATAGCTGTTAAAGCAGTTAACAACTCTACTAGTCTAAATGGCCTTATTCCCACCCTCTTAGTCTTTAGAACCTATCTAAGGATAATAAATAATTCCCCCCTAAGCTTTATAGTTACCTAAAAAGCTAAGACACTTTAAAAAGCAACAGATAAAGTAAGGCGTAGTCTTATAAGGCGCTAAGTCTACAATGCTCTTAACACCTGTAACGGCCTAATAACCCTGTCTATATATACTCTTCCCTTAAATTCTAATATATAAGTTTATTATAAAAAAGGCAGATAGACTAGCCCCTATAAGCTTCTCTTAATAAAAGGAAAGACTTATATTATTAAGATATCTTATAGCCCTATAAAGTTTTAGTCTATAGTTATTAAACCGTATATAACCTTACTAAAGGTAGAATCTTCTTATAAGGAAAACCTGGTTTATAAGAAAGACCTGGTTTAAGGTAATGAAAACCATAAAAACCCTCCTAATAACCTAATAACTCTACTATAAAGAGGACGTGAAAGACCCTAGAAATACCCTTAAGCAGAGGCTTTTCTTACTAAGAAAGAAAAGGCTAATTTTTATCTTATAATTAACCTCTGCTCGCAAGAAAAAATTAATATACCTAGAGAACCTTTTAAACTCTCTAATAAAGTAAAGATTAATGCTTTACTAGTAAGGAATGTATTTAAATTTGTAAAATTTAACCTGTAAAGGTATAAAGGCAAAAGACTCTTTAGCTTACAAAAAGTAAGAAAAGTTAAAGGCAAGGCAACTAACTCCTTATATAAAAAGTTATAATATATTATTTAAGGCCATAGCGACCGTAGGAAAGAGGTTATTCTCATACAGTCCCTAATAATTTAAAGAGCTAGTTAAAGGCTTATTATTACCCTTGCTCCCTTATTAAAAAAGGAAGGCATTATGGTTTAGCTAAGGGATATTACCTAAGCATATGTATAGTTACAGACAAAGCTTAATCGCACAATTCTCGCAAAGCTTCCTATGTAAATTATACACCTTTACCCGCCAGACGTTATTATGGTTATAATTAAGCCGCTATACAGAATAGCAAAGGCTAGCACATATTAGTAGTTAATGTTACGTGGTGGCATCGTCACGTAGTCGGTTGGAAGCAACCGTAAAGCTGTTATTAATGTTATTATAAAGGGGTTATTAAACGCACCTATATATACTACTATTAAGTTATATAGTTAAGTGCATTTTGTATAAGTTGTTGTTGTTTTTAGTCTTACTAGCTGTATAATGAATCTGTCCTATATAGGTAGGGATCTGACATTACGAATTATCCCGTAATAAGTGCCCCTTCCTTAAAGATAACTATCCTAGTTATCCTCTGGATTTATTTAAGCTAGTGTTAATATATATAAAGAAAAACTTTTATTTGTAAAAGAAAGTAATTTAATCTGTAATATATCCTCCCTATATTAGTCTGGTTGCATTTAATCTACTAGAAACATTGCTTAAATAGCAGTAAATAATCTAATAATAACCACTTGTAAAATTTAAAGATAAATAAATATCTTAGTTTAAGCAAAATAAACTATAATAAAAGGAAATTTAATCTAGGTAGCATAAACCTGTTAACTATAGTTAGATCTATTTTAGTTATACCTAAATGTTTACTTCTTAAAGTCCTTATCTATATAAGCCTTGCAAATTTGCGCTATAAGCTGTTAATAGAGATATAGGTTATGGAACATCTCTATTTACTTGTGTTATTATAGCTATAAGTAGCTTATTAAAGAGTAACTATATTACTAGTAACCTCTGGTTATATACTTCTAGGAGTCGCTATATTATAAGTAATTCTCTCGTCTGTAGTATTGTAGTTATATTATAATAATGCTGCTAACTCTTAACTATGGCAATAACTTACATAAAAGGATGGAAAAGACTTAGGTTAAACTAAAAATAAAAACATTATGCCTCTAAAGACTTAGTGGACTAATAAAGGGAAGCTGTATAAAGGGGAAAGAGTTAGGCTATAAGAAGAGAGGCTTTCCTCTTAAATGTAGGAGAGATGGCCCGTGCCCTTCCTTAAGGTATGTTAAATATCTTAAGTTATTCTCTGCTTCTGACTTTATGTATAAAGGTTCTTTGTGCGTCCGAACCAGGCATATTGAAGGTGATTCTGTGGGGGTTATTAGGGTATTGTTACTTTTAGGCAGAAGACGGCCACTGGCCATGCCATTTCATCCTTACTAGAGGTGAAATTTTCTATATTTAAACTACATAGCATAGTAATTATAAGGAAAGTAATAGTCCTCTAGATATAACTTTTTCTGTAATTAATCCATTTACTATAATGCCCTTTATAACACAGCTAAACCTTTAATCTAAGCTATACGTTTTGTAATTAAATAGTAATTTGCCTAGAGCTACGTGATTTTTAGGGACTACTTCTAACATTAGACGGCATGATATATTAGCTAAAATTTTTAGTCCTTATGCTACTATATAAGGGTCTTTTATTTGTCTAATGTCTTAGCTAATTTCGCGTTCTTAGTTATAGATTCTGTTATTATTTTCTGCCTTTTCGTAGTGCTGTTAATATTACGCCCATTTTTAGAAGGCGTCTTTTGCTTTGCCTTTTTTAGTAACAACTTAGATAAGCTTGTGTTTAATATAGTTGCCTTTATTACTCTTATAGCTAACCTTATTTTTCTACTAGCTAGTAAATTTAGTTTGACTAGGCTAGTTAGCTTCTTGCTTACTATAGGCAAGGTTGTCTTTCTAGCTACAGATTCTGACAGAGGCGTTTAAGGAGTAGGCCTAGCGGTCTTAATGTTTCTAGCCTTATCCTTTAGTGCTACTATTCTAGCTAAGGTCCTTGTAATATGCCTATTAATAATCTTAAGACTAGCTTTTACTGCGCTAAAAGACTCCTTATAGGCCTTAATATCCCCTTTAAGCATGTTAGTTCTATCTTTAAGTTTGCTAAATTATATATTAGTAGCTTAGTTTACTAGCCTTAACTTTATCTCTTTTAAGATAGTCTTTTTAGCTACTGCCTTGCTTATTAGCCTGTATTGTTTAGCTAAACCTTAGATTAGATTCCTTTAGTCTGCTAGTTCCTTTCTTAGTATGTTAGTATTCTGTTAAGTAGTTGCAATTCTATGCTCTTTGCTGGCGTTAATAATTACCTGTTAAAAACCTATGCTTAAGAAATCGACTTGTCCTATGGTGGTAAGTACCCTAGCTATAAAGCTGTTAATTCCTCCTAACTTATTATAGTATCTAGCCATAAGTACTTTCTCTTTTAATAGTAATTCTAGTTGCTACTTTTTAGATCTAGCTTAGTTATCTGTTTATCTGCTATTAAGGAATCATACTACTGCCTGCTTAATGTAGAGTTTAATATTCTAGATAACTAGGGTATCGGCTAGGCATTTGGTTTTCTTCTGCCTGATATTATTAGCCACTGGAATTAATTCCTTAATAAGGAAAATCTATTGCACTACTCTAATCTATAGTGCGTATATAGGGTCCGTCTTTATAATAAAGAATCCATCTTTATTAATTTATACCCCTTAAGCTATAAAATCTTTAGAGCAGGTGTAGATGGCGTTTGTTACGCTCTATATGCTATCTCTGGCCTAATGTTACTATGTTCTAAAAGACTCTAGTCCTGTATCACTTCCTGTAGATAACTTTATCTTTTAGTGCTAATAGCATTTATTTATATAACTAAAGCAGTAAATTAGCTTACTAAAGTCCAGTTCCTTTAATCTATTCTATATTTTTTATATAGTTATAGGAGGATCTTAACTTAGACTGCTAGCAGGGGTCCCTTTTGTTATAAGGGCATTAGTAGTTATCTTGCTCTTTCTTGTATTCTAGAGGCACTTTACTGTTATTTATCCTCCGGGACTAAGCATCTCTCTAAATATATTAACATTAGAAACGTTATTCTTATAGTTAGTGTCTGCACTAGAGTTCTTATCCTTATCCTGGGCTATAGTCTTTATATAGCGTTAATAGGCAGTTAGTAGGTTGGCATGTGCCTTTTCCCTCTGCTTATCTTCTTATAAAGCCTTAGCTAACTAGTTATATATAATGGTAATAGTATCTCCAGCCACTCTTACTAGATTCCTCTTAGGGGATAGCTTTACTACCTTAGTTATTATTGCTTACTTCTCTCTATAAAATAATAAAAGCTTTAACTAAGATGTTAGGGTTAAAAACCTCTATATAGAACTTATCCTTTATGTCTCTTGTAATATGTATTAGAATCGTCTAAGAGAGGGCAATAATAATTAAAAATAAAATGAAATAAAAGAATAACTCGAAGTGTATGATAGTTAAAATTAAGAAATAGAAGGTTAAAAAATGAAGAAAAACAGGAAAATCTGTTGTGTCAGAATGTGTGGATAAGAGGTTAAGTGAAAAGTAAAGTGAAATTGTGAGTGGTATTGTAGGGAAAATGGGGTTATATGTTTCCACCTGTGGTGATTATATGGGGTCCTATAGGATGTTAGATCCTGCTAACCTTAAGGTATTATTAGCACTCCTGCCTTGTAAGCCCCTTCTTCTTATACTCCTTATCCTAGTTAATTAAATGATTCTTTAGATATTTATTTATTAACTCTAATATGTTTACCTTTATCTTGCTTTTATTAATCTACTAGTTATCTTTAGTGGTATATCCTTTTTATTTTATAAGGTAAGCTATCTTAGGGCTTTATTCCTTAGTATAGTAGATTTTTACCTTATATAAGATAATCTGCTTAATTTCCTAGTAATTAGCTTTGCTGCTCCCTTTTAGATTAATTAGTAAAGGGGGTGTTTCCTTTCTACTAAAGGGATCTCTGCTTTAGTGCGGTTTTTATATATATGTAATTAATACTACTAAATATACCCTTAAGTTTAATAGAAATTTAAGTTAGTATGATAAAGGGTTTACCTTTTTAAGAACCTTATATGGTCCTGCTCTTTGTAGTAACTATTTCTTCTTTAGCTTTTCTGGAAGCTAGTATTCTTTATATAGTTATAAGTACACTATGTCTTTAATGTTAATATTTACTAGGTTATATTAGGAGTTGTATTTAATTTTAAATAAGGCAGTAGTAGTGGTTATTATAAGTTAAGCCTTTCTTTAATAAAGCTTGTAAAGTGCCTCTAAGTCCTCTTCCTCTAGCTATGTGTTAGAAATTGCTTACTCTAGAAGAAGGTTAATAAGGTCTAGCGGTTTAAGCCTATATAATAACTTGTTAGGCGACCGGTTAATAGCTATGGCTACTATGTTATTAAGATAGTGCTATAATGCTAGAAGGATTAATACCTATAGTACTGTTGGATTTATTGTAGTATAATAGCAAATAGCTATAATTACTATTTAATTCTTTCGTTTAGCTGCTCTATCTGTCTGTAGGTAGTAGGCAGTTGCTATTAGGAATTTAACTCCTAGCTTGGTAAATATAGCCTACTAAACCTTAGAAATAAATTTAGGGTCCCTGTTGCTAACTATTAACTGTAGTAGTCCTTAGTCTATAATATATAGAGCTTAAAGAAGTAGTTCTGCCTATGTGGATTCTAAATACGTTATGTTCCTAGGGATTAAGAGGGTTCTCTTGCTAAATAGATAGTTTATTAGGCAAAGGGAATTATACTTTGAGTATCCTTTTATGGCCTATATAGTGTTTGCTAAGTTTACCTCTGGTATGTTAGTTATAAAGTCTAGAGAAATCGTGTGAAAAGGCATCGGTTTTAATTGTAAAGGTCTTATTTCTCTGGTTGCTTTATCCCTTAAGACAGAGTTCTCCTAATAAGTTATGTAATATGCTGTATACTCCTGGATTTGCTTAGATATCTTTAGAAAGCAAATACTATATAGACCTTCAATTATTTTACTAATTCTAAAGTAGTAATGGTTATTATGTGCAGTTCTTAGCATGGTTTTAATATAGCTACTTAGAATGTATAGTTATTTAAGCCCTTCTCTATCCTTGTAATAAAGTAAGCCCTTATCTGTAAGGTCCTAGCTGTAAAGTGGAATTTGTAGTTGGTTCTGTCCTTGCTTTAGTTACTTTTGCTAGAAATCCTTAATACTCTTAATTATCTAATAATATTATGGGTTAAATTTATACCCTGCTAATATCTCCTTTTTTAATAAGTTATTCATTACGGCTACTACCTAATAGTTCTAATAAAAGTATATATAAGCATCTAATTTATTATATATGCTATAGTTTACTGCCTCTTAGTAGCTAACATCTACTAAAAGTCGTAATAAGGCATTAGATATAACGTTAAGGACTCCTAGTATATAGGTTACCTATAGTTTAAACTGCAACAAATAATTTGCTACCTTAGCTAATTTTAGGTTTACCTTATTAAGGTTTATTATAGCTAAAGAGGTGTGTTTAATGATTCCTTTAGTGGGTATATGGTTGGTTAGGATATTAACTAAATAACGGTTGGATTAAGCTATTTTTTGTAGTTTTTACGTTACCTAAGCAATTATAGCTACCTTTGCCTTAGTTAATCTATACTGCTTCTTAGCTGTGGATGTTAAATAAAAGAGAAAAAGGATTAGGCGAAGTTTTATAGCTATAATATCCTTACTAGGTATACTTTTTTTATCCTACTCCTTATATAGTTAGAAAGTATATAGACTAAAACCTTCCTTATAAGCATTAATTTTAAAGAATAATGGTTGCTCTAGATTGTGGTGCTATAGCAGTATTTTCTTATAAAGTATGGTCTTTAGTGCTTTAAAGGCCGCTTCCTTATTTTTTATAGGGATAAAGGATTTTTCTTGTAATTTCTCTTATATACCTGCTTTAAGGCTCTTACTAGTAACTTATTATATTTACAAAGTTTACGCACAAGTGCCGTCTTTTAAGTCTATAGTAGTTAGATCTACAAGTCAAACCAAGGGATTCCTGCTCTTAGGAATCCTGCTATACTAATAAAGGTTTCTAAGGTTAACAGGTTGCAAGGAATTTCCATTTACTAGAATAACTTAATTCTGTCGTTTGTGTTAATAATTCCGTTAGCATTAACTATAAAGCTAAGAAGTTGGATTAAGTGATATTTAATAAAAGACTTAGTTACTATAATATATACCTTGTTTTCCTCTAGGACTTTTAAGACTATCTTAAGGTGTTTAAAATAATCCTTAAGGGTGTTAGAAAAGATAATAATATTGTTAATATAGATACGAATAAAACTTTAGTATGGTTAGAAAATGCGATTTATAAATTGTTATGTAAAAGCCGGCAAGTTCTTATACCCTATTAATGTAACTTGCAATGCTTTTAGCCCTCTTTCTAAGATTACTACTATATAATTCTAGTGTTCCTTTTGTACTAGAAGCTAGTAGAAAAAGCCTGTTATATTAAAAATTAATTTCTACTCTTTACTATAGGTATCCTGTATAATATCGCCTTAGTCTGGCAATAGATATACATCTAGCATGATAATGTTATTAAGAGGTCTAGTATTTATAATAACTTAACCTTTCTTAGTCTTTTTTATATCTTTCTAAATAATAAAACTAGGGCAGGCTATAGGTGCTGGCTTTATTAACTAAAACATCCTGCCTGCTAGGTATATGGCATTATAGACTTCAGTAAATTTCTCCTAGTTTTTATGCCTAAGAGGGTACTTCCTTACTAGCTTAACCTGGTTCTGCCAGCTATTAATAAAGTTAACTCTTATCTTGTCTTCCTTTAGCATTAGTACTACTTCTTTATTATAGTAAATGTTATACTTATTAGTTAAATCCTATAACTTAGTAGCTGCTTCTGGATTAATATTAGTAATTTGCACTTTAAACTTATTTTTAACGAAAGGTATGTCCTCTAGGCAAGATACTCTATATAATGAAATACCTTTATTAATGACTTTAGGATCCAGGTTGTTATTAAATTTTTCTGGACTCTTTTCTGTTTTTTCTATCTTAATATCTTTGCTAAAAAATGCTATGTACTAGTAGACGTCTGGAATAGCGAAATTCGAATTAAGGCTTATAGCTGCCTTAAGTCGACCTACTTTGCTGTTCTGTTTAATCTATATGGCCCTGTTAGAGTTGTTTATTATTAGCATTCTTTTCTTATTTTCCTGGTTAAGAATATTATTTAAGAAGATAGAATTAGAAGACATAACATAGTAAATACTAGTCTTCTCTTTACTAGGAAGATCCTTTTAAGTTACTAGTACCTAACACATTAAATTTAGTGGAATTACAACATTATATGCTGTTATCACCCGTTGAGCTGGCATATAGCGAGCGTCTTAAAACATCCGTCCTAGTACTATTATATTATATACTAACTTAAAAACTAACCTTAGATTAACGAAATTAATTTTTACTTTAAAGCTATAGAGAAAACTTATTCTAATTAATAATTTTAGTCCTAGATTTAGTATAATATCTGTAGTTACTGTAAAGTAACCTTAGATGTTTTTTCCTCTTATACTTCCTAGAATATAGAAGTTAAAAGTAGCCCTTTCTGTGATAATAAAGGCTAAAGCTACTCCTGTTACTAGTTTTAGGTCTTACTTTTCCTACTTTATATTTATCCTATGTTACTAGAGTTACTATTTGTTAGCTAAAATTAATAATGTTCTGGTGTCTATATAGATTATATAGTTAGGTCCCTTATTATAGAATCAAATTAGTATTTTAAGAAAGGTATTAGTCTGCTTCCTTCCCTTAATATTAATCTCCTATAGTCTGGATACTGACTTAATTACCTAGTCTTCTTATAGACCTCCTGTTAAAATTAGCTTATTTAAACTCTAAGTTATAATGTCTTATATAACGTTAACTCTAGTTGTAAAAGCTTTAATAATTTCCTTTTCTTTCTTAGGCTCTTCCTGCCTTCTTCTATTAAGAGCCTTTATTTTGCTAGTCTTTATAGTTAAAGAGGTAGGATTCTCCTAGTCTAAGTCTCCCTTCTTTACTATATAGAAAGCGCTAATAAAATTAAATTTAACCTCCCTTTTATTAGAGTTATAGTTAAATGTTAGGTGTGCTTTACTACCTTCAATAGTAAAGTACATATCTATAAAGTTAGACTTATTATATCTATTATCCTCTAATAGACTTCCTTCTCTAGCTAAATAGTATTTAAAGTCTGCTAAATATTACTCTTGCTCTTTAGTATTAGGATTATTATTTAAAACTATAACTTTATAGGGTTCCTGGTTTAAATGCTCCTATTACCTAAATTATCTTAGGCAGAATTAATCCCCTTAGTAAGGGTTCTGTTGCTTTTTATATTAATTTCCTCCCTAATTTTCTTTCTTTAAGGATCTCTCTTTTTCTTTATTATCTCCCTAAGATTTGTCTTCTTAGCTATAAGCCCTGCCTTCCTTAGTCTAAGGGTCTGCTTCCTTCTTTATAAGGTCCTTATTTTTAACTTTTAGTTAGCATAGTCTATTATTATTATGCTACTAGGACCTTTAAGGTTAATTCTAGTCCTACTATGGTTTGTTTTAACAAACCTATTCCTAGTACGGGACTAGCGGCCTTCTTTAGTCTCTTTAATTATAATCCCTTAGGCCGCTTAATCTTTCTTTAATATATATATAGTAGGGATATTATTACTAAAAGTTATCCTATTAAAAACAGTTTTCTCTTTTTTAGTTATAGTTCTTATAATAATAATTCTAGTAGGCCTTTACTTATTTACTCTTAGATTTATTTAAGTCTAAGGATTTATTATTATAAAAGTAGGCTTTTACTATTCCTTTAGTCTTTTCCTAGTAATAGGACTTCTATTGCTCCTTAATTTCTTAATATAAATTGTGGCGTTTTCTGTCTACTATATTAAGGTATTTATTATGCTTTATGCCCTTAGTTAGATCTAGGCATAGCTTTTTTAGCTTAAGATATAATTTTATCCTAAAGCGCACTAGAAGCTGTAGATCTGTTATTTCTCTATTTACTCTAGCATACTAAAAGATTTAAGCTATAAAGTCCTAAGTAAAGACGCTATTTATAATATCTTTTTAGGTATATTTAGCCTGCTTAAGCTTTATTACCACATTTTTTATTCTTATATAGAATTCTTTTTATATTACCTTAATAACACTATTAATGCTAGTAAAAATCTGTTTCTTTTTAGATTTATTTAGGTATTATTAGTACTAGGTTATTACTTCTCTATAGAATAGTTACTAGATATCATAAAGTAACACCTCCTTTTGGTTTAATAGTGCTCTAGATGGGTACTCTTTTACTACTTAAATTTAAAGCTTAAAGTCTGAAAAAACAGCGGTTTTTCCTTTATATAAGATAAATTTATTACCTATGTCTATTATATTTAGTTTTAAGTCTAAAAGTCTAATATCTTAGATCTTCTAGGTTAAACTTACTAACCCTTTCTCTTTAAGAGCTTTTTTAAGCTTAAAATCCCGTTCTAAATTACGTCCTAGTTAGAAGGTATTTTATTTTTAGTATCCTGGTATTTAGCTTAGCTGGTTATTATAAGGCTCTTTAGTATAGTAATAACTATCTCTATAACCACCTGCTCTGTTGCTATAACCATTTGCTTTATAGCTGTATTTACTTTCTTATTATAGGAAAGTTAAAGGTGGATTTATATGTTATCCTATATTGCTGTTTTTAGAAGGTCCTTTTATATACCTGTTATCTTATTATATAAGTAAATATAATAGTGTTTAGGAGTATTAGTATTGTTAAGTGCTAGTATAGTATGTCTCCCTCTGTTTATAACCTTTATACTCCTTAGAGTCTTGTCTTTACTATTAGTATTTTGTTATTAGTAGGGCATAATTTTACACGTCCCTTAACAGAAAACCTGGTTAAGGTGCTAATATTATTACTTAAGGATTTAAAGGAGTACTTTTTTATTTAATGTTTAGTAGACTAAAGGTTTGTATATCCTTAGGGGGAAAACCTTATTAGGGTGCTAATATTATTACCTAAGGATTTAATAAAGCGCCTCCTTGTCCGACAGTAGGTTTATACTGTAGAAATCCTGCTTATTATAAAGACTTATATCTCTTTACTAGGGAAAACCGTTAAGCTTAGTTTAAAACTGCGTAAGGTGGGTTGAAAGAGGTCCTAGTATTATTAGGATAACTTGTATGTCTAAACTCCTATTGTAATTTAGATGAATCCTAATTATGCAGTAAGAGGTCTATTACTTCTAGTTAGTAAGATTTACTAGTACTAGTATGACCTTGTATAAACCCTATTACTTCTCTTAAGTTGCTTGTCTTAATTAAATAATCTTAAAACCTTATTGGCTTAGGTATTATAACTGTTGTTTTACCCCTTTACTAACCGGAATTCTAACTAATTTGCTCTGGTAGGGTAGGTTTGGTCTGCTAAGGGTTTGGTTGCTAAGTTATGTTAGCTTCTGTTATTATTAGTTTAAATGGTTTTTATGTAATTAGCGCTGTGTTTAACTGTTAGTCCTGGCGACCTGCTTATATCCGGTTTATAAAGGCTGTTATAATTTGGTTTAACTCCCTTATTTACAAAGTAAGGCCGACTAGAGTGTTTAAGATGTTATCTTAGGTTTCTATTATTTATTATTAGAAGTTGGTTTTTATAGGGTAAGCGAGGTTTTCTTTAATTTATATCTATAACTTCTGCATCTTCCTTATTACTTTACATACTTCCTCCTATGTTTTAGCTGCTTTCTTAATGCTTTATAGAATTTTATAAGCTAAGGTGTTGCTAATAGTATTCTTAGTTTCAGGTTCTGGCTTATGCCCTGCTGTAATATTAAACGGTTCCTCGGTATTTATTAAATCCTAGTATACTTATTTCCCCTTACTAGTTCTAGGGGGTTATAGGTCCCTAGGAGATTATAACTTTCTAGCTAACTGCTTTTTTTCTCTTTTAGGTATAATAGTGTTGGGAACGCTCAGGTTACAGGTATGCTGCAGCACAACCGTGGGGGGGGGGTTTAATAATCAATTTATCTATGTCTCTAAAAAAGGGGAAGAAGCAGGCTACGATGCGGAGGTGTGGTGTTGTGGCCACGGTATGGCCCCAGGTTACATGACCTGTGATCCAGCCAATCAAGGTGCGTTCATTCTGTGTGTAACCTACAATTCCTGGTTAATGCGGCGTATCCCTTCTATTATCCATACAAGCGATTCCGACACTTGCAAATTCTCTCTCTATTGAAGAAGAAGAGGAATCGCTCTAAAAAATGCATAAAACGCCCCAAATAATCAGATATTAACAAACAAGTAATAAAGCGAAAAACATCCTTTAAATGAATGACTTTTGTTAGTCCAGGCTGAATGGTTGTAGAGGCAAAGAGTGTTGTAGGGGGGGGGGGGGCCAAAGAGTGTAATTCCCGCGTTCAATCCTACTAAATTAGGCGCTTATAATCGCGTTCGAATTCATCGAATTTGAGCTCTTTATCGGGCGCTTAATTTGTCGTTAGATTTAGTGAGGAATTAGGACTTTTTCATTCTTCAGCGGCTCCGGCGGCGGCTCCCGCGGCAATTCTTGCGACAGGTCTTTTAACCCATCCTTCCACACGGATTCGGGCTTTATTCTTTGTTATAAAGGTCTTAAGAGCTTTATTCGGTGAAGCTTTTGTTATTGCATCCGCAGGATTATTATTGCTATTAATCTAGCGTATCTTAGCTACTTCCCTCCTCTTATATAACTGCCGTAAAGCCATAATATTAATTATTAGCCTCTTTTCCTTTGTTGTCCCTAGCTTAACAATGCATTTATATAGCGAGAAAGAGTTAGTGCATATTATTGTCAGAATTTTCGGCTTGTTTAATCGGTTAGTGATGATATTTAGAGTAGTGCTTATTGCGTAGGCAATGTTAACACCTTAAACCATCCTATATAGCTCGGAAGCTAATGCACTTCTTGTGACTCTTTTAGATTTTGTTAAGCTGTATATTACGATATTTCCTTTGAGGGTGAATTTAGAGGTATTGTTATCCTTCCTTTTATTGCCTAGGATGATCACATAGCCTAGTTAAGAGCTGAGGTCTTTATTGTTTGCAAAAGAACTGTTAACGAAGACATAAAGAGTAGTGTTTTCTAGCAAGAGAGATATATATTGAAGTCTACGGTCTTAATTGTCGATTTGCCATTAAAGTCTTTTATTAAGCCTTAAAACATCGTTAGATCCTGGATATTAGACTTGGGTGGCAACAGAAAGATTGTAAGATGTTTTAGGTTAACATATCAGAGCAATGTACGCTCCTCGTGCTCGCTGTTCGACATATTTTGCTCGGTCGGTCAGGTTATTAACTTGTAATAGCTTCCTTCCTTGTTCCTTTTATTGCAAAAAGAAGGTGTTATTGTTAACTTTGCTTAAAATGCAACTATTGAACATTAATGGTGTTAAAATCGTCAACCTTTCTTTTAGCTTCGCAAGGAATTTAGCGTTTTTTAACTTAATCTCTTCGCGATTGAAAAACTCAGTATTGCTAAGTCCCAAGGTATTATTAGTCTGCATTCTGATAATTCTAAAACACGAGCTTTTGCTAGAAGAAATAAGAAGATAAGGGTCATATGTAGAGGTTATTATCTGTAGTCTCTGATAATAATGATTGAAATACATCGACTACTAATGTGTGCTAGCCTCTGCTATTCTATATAGCGGCTTAATTACGACTATAATGATGTCTGGCGGGTAAAGGTGTGCAATTTGTGCTGGAAGCTTCGTAAGAATTATGCGATTAAGCTTTGTCTGTGACTGCACATATGCTTAGGTAATATCCCTTAGCTAAACCATAATGCCTTCCTTTTTTAATAAGGGAGCAAGGGCAACAATAAGCCTTTAACTAGCTCTCTAAATCGTTGGGGACTGCGTGAGAATAACCTCTTTCCTATGGTTGCTATGGCCTTGGATAACACATCGTGACTTTTCATACAGGGAGTTAGTTACCTTGCCTTTAACTTCTCTTACTATTTGCGAGCTAAAGAGTCTTTTACCTCTATGCCTTTGCAGGTTGAATTTCACAAATTCGAATATATTCCTTGCTAGCAAAGCATTAATCTCTGCTTTGTTAGAGAGTTCGAAAGGTTCTCTGGGTATATTGATTTTTCCTTGCGCGCGGAGGTCAATTACAAGTTGAAAATCGGCCTTTTCTTTCTTAGTAAGAAAAGCCTTTGCTTGAGGGTGTTTCCGGGGTCTTCTATGTCCTCTTTGTAGTGGAGTTGTTAGGTTATCCAGGGGGTTTTTGTGATTTTCATCACCTTGAACCGGGTCTTCCTTATAAGAAGATTCCACCTCTAGCAAGGTTATATATGGTTTGATGACTGTAGACCGAAACTTTGTAGGGCTATGAGGCATCTTAATAATATAAGTCTCTCCTTCCATTGAGAGAAGCTTATAGGGGCTAGTCCATCCGCCTTTTTCGCAATAAACTCGTACATCGGAATTCAAAGGAAGAGTGTGTATAGGCAGGGTTATTAGGCCATTACGGGTATTAAGAGCATTGTGGACTTAGCGTCTCGCAAGACTGTGTCTTGCTTTATCTGTTGCTTTTCGAAGTATCTTAGCTCTTTAGGCAACCGTAAAGCTTGGGGGGGAATCATTTGTTATCCTTAGATAGGTTCTAAAGACTAGAAGGGTGGGAATAAGACTATTTAGACCGGCAGAGTCATTGACTGCTTTAATAGCCATTTGAAGTATCTGCTCTTTTAAGAGAAGACCGTTAGCTTTAGTCTTAATAATATTATATGCTTTGCGAAGAGGGGCATGATATTGCTCAAGTTTTCCGATGCTATTGTGAGCCTTAACGGGGACTTTGTCAATATTAATTAACAATAGTTAAGCTAAATGCCTGAATTCGCTAGAAGCGAAGTTTCTTCCGGCATCGTGGACTATCCAGTCTGGGGGTCCAAGATATGTGTCAATCCAGCACTCTTTAAGGGCATTCCAGATATCTCGAGCTTTCTATTGTTAAGGTGTAAGAAAGCGGGCAGCTTGAAATAATGTTGCTGAATCTATAACGTGTAGGACCGGCTTCTCGTTAATTTGCATGATATTAACGAGGACCTTGTAGTTAAATTCAATATTGTCTTTAAGAGTGAATTTAAATCTACTCAGAGCTTTCGCGTTCATCTGGCATTAATGGCAAGCATACGTGATTTTCCCTATATCAGCCTTATTGAATTCTTCACCAGCCCTAGCGAGAAGGTTATTCAATCGGTCGATTAACGGATAACCAAATCGGCGATAAAGTTAACGGATTTCGGCTTCAGAAAGCATAAAGATAGCAGGTTCTTAAGAACTAGCTGTCTACTAAGGATGTCCCCATTTCCTAATAATAGGTACCTTTTTGTCTCCTTAGATTAGAAGATTCTCAAGATTGTTAAGTTTAACACCTATTCTATCTATATCTATAATAGAATATAAAAACAGTGTGGTACTATTAAGCATATAAAAAGGTATTATGCTAAAAATCATTGGAAGCTTTAAAATACCAGTTAAAGTTGCAGTACCGGCTCTAAAGGTGATAGTCCTTTAGTTAGAGGAATGCTCGATTGTAAGGTTCTTTATAATTTTTATTAGAGCGTTGACTTGGCCTTGGCTAGTAGTTGAAATTCCTGATGCTCCTGTATCCGGGAGTATACCATAAAATGTATCCGCTGCATATCTTATATCCATAAGATATATGTGTTATTAAGGTTGTTTATTAGTATTGTGGTCATAGGGGTCTTTAAGAAATAAGGCATGTTTAAAAGCATTATCCTGCAAGAAGTTTATGGTTAATTGGGAAAAGAGTAGGGGATTCAGTGCTTGCGTAAAGAATGTTATAAAGGAGAGAGTATTACAAGCCTCTTCATCGTCTGGTTTCTCTTTTTCATTAGTAGTGAGGAAAGCAGCGTTCTAAACGGCTTTTTTGTGTTCGTCCTCACTGCTATTATTAGTAGCAGTAAGTTGGGCCATTTCGCCTTTGTAGGCCTGTAGGAATGCATAGTATTAGCGTTCGGAGGGTGGTTTTTAGTGTTTTCTGTTATTTTACTAAGTTGCTTTTGCTTTCTTCTGCTTAAAGGCAGGATGGTTAGTTGACTAGCATCCTTTTTTACAGCAGACAAAGCATTTCTTTAAGCTCGCTCTGGCTCAAGGTTTTTCACAATATGTAGCTTATAAATAGCGTTAGTCTGTGAACATCGCTATATTAGTGTTTTAGTCTATAGACCGGGCAATGAGGGCAGTCGAATTGTTATTAGTAGTTGTTAGTAACTGACTTATAGAGGTTAGTGGTATATCTATTGCTGAGAGGTAATTTCAAAGATCACCAACAAATCCTTTAAAGGTTGGCACATTCCTGAATTTTGCATTGTAGAAATCGTTGTTATTTTTAATTGCTTGTTATACTTAATGAAGAAGAATTATATCTTGTTTAAGAGGGTTATAAAGGCCATTAAATATCTTCGTAAGTCAGTTAAGAAGAATTTCTAAGCATTCTAACTTATTTTTTATTGGATGTTCTATAATAATATGGCGAAGGCATAAATCGGCAAATTGTGATTTGTAGAAGCTTTGATTTTCAGGTGTTTCGAAGTGATTCCTGATGTTCCGAGTTATTTCTTTAAATGGAATTGTCTTTGCTCTAAAGTATTTAAGGAAGTATGTATAGGCTTTCCCTTAAAGCATAATAGGGAAGGCTTTTAGGTAAAGAGAAAGGGAAACTCCTGCTTGAGAACATTTCTCTTTAAAATATAATAACTTCTCGTTAATAAAGTTGTATACTTCTCTAGAATATTGTTCTTCTTTCTAGTAAAGTCTCTTAAGAGTATTAAGGGCTTTTCAATTACTATTAGAAAGTGTTCCGGTCAGGGCTTGTGGTTCTGGTTAAGGGTCTGTGGTTAAATGAAAATCTTTATTATAATAGGAATCCTTATTATCAGAAAGTTCTAGTTATTAAGCTTCTTTTCCTTTCCTAGTTGCTTTTTCTAGTGAAGGCTTGTATTCCGTGTCAGGGTTAATATTCAAGATATTAACAAGATCTTCAGAGACGTTTGATCTCGATCCTCTGGCTGTTTCGACACCATTGTCATTAAGGTAATTACAAAGGGTATACTTAAGGTTATTGTTAATTTTGTTAAAAGTATCCTTAGTCTAGTTTTCGTAATCTCGTTAGAAGTTAACAAGGAGATTACAACCTTTTCCTTTATTAAGAATATAATAGTAGAGTGTGTAGGCAATACGGTTATTAATATCTTGTTCAGTAGCTGTATTAACATTAATGTTATTAACTAACCTAGTCTAATTTATGGATATAATTAGACAGTGCTTGTGAAGTTTTTAAGGTAAGGAACTCTTTAGAAGTTCTTTTCTATAGACGTCTTTCTAGAGTTGTTCATTAAAGTCTTCCATTTTTCCTTGGCTTAACGATATTTTTAGTGTTTTAGGCTTCGTGTTTAGTACTGATTGAAGCAGTTAGCGTTAGTTGATTCTCCGTGAATAATAGTAAAGATCTGGTTTTAATCGTGGACAAGTAACAGTTAATAATAAGGGAGAAGATCTATAAGAGTTAAGTCTTCTTATAATCGTAGATGATTTAATAATCAATGATCGAAGAAATAATCCTTTAGTTAGCATAACGTCGGAATTTCTTGTAGTTATGTAGAGTAAAAGCGTTTGGACGAGTCTCTTCTAGGTATAACCTAATAAATCTGTAGTTATTAGTAACCACTGATTAGTGTTAGGAACGCTCAGGTTACAGGTATACTGCAGCACAACCATGGGGGGGGGGTTCAATAATCAATTCATCTATGTCTCTAAAAGAGGGGAAGAAGCAGGCTATGATGCGGAGGTGTGGTGTTGTGGCCACGGTACGGCCCTAGGTCACATGACCTGTAATCCAGCCAATTAAGGTGCGTTCATTCTGTGTGCAACCCATAATTCCTGGTTAATGCGGCGTATCCCTTCTATCATCCATACGAGCGATTCCGACAAATAGGATTCTTTATTATTAAAGGACCTTTTACCCCTTGTATAGTCTTATTTATTATCTTATCCAGGTTAGTTAAATCTTTAGGTATTGTAAACCCTCCTGTGTGTGTTAATATAATAAGGTTCCCTATTTCTCTGCAGTCCCTATTATTCTAAAAGTCTATATAGATAAAAGACTTATAGTAAACTGACTTATTATTTCCTGTGAATTCTTTGCTAAATACTAGATTTTGCTTTAGTAGTAATATAAGTTATATAATAATAGCTAGTTGTTTTTATTATCTCCTGCTAGATAAAGCTGTTTCTTGTGTTTTGTTGCCTCTTAAGGTTTTCTTAGGGTTATTATTAGGATTAGGACTAGAAACCATAGTTAGAATAATATCCCTAACGCTTAATGGTTCTATAAGTTAAAAAGCCTTTAGTTCTTTAACAGGTGTAATAATAAGCAAGGTTTCTGGTCCTTTAAGAGGTATTATAGCTATTAAAGTCTCTGGTTTTAAGAGAGGTATAGTCCTAAGTAGGGTGGTTCTAATCCTTAATAATGTTACCTTAGGTTTAGTTACTAATAGTTTAAGAAGCCCTTTCTTCTTAGCCTTTTTTAGTGTTTTTTATACTAGAATCAGTTCTTTCCTAAAGTATAAGTAATGTATAAGAACTAGGTTAACTGGTTGTAGTGGTTTTACGGTCTAATAAAGCTTTCCTTCTTAGAATTTATAACTTCTTAGGCAGGAAAGGTCCTTAACCTTGTTATTAGTAGTTACTAGTCTTCCTTTAGGACTAAGAGGGTTAGGATTTTACTTAAGGTATTTATAAAGCTTATAAATATAGTAAAGCTCTCCCTTAGTAATAGTTATAATGTATAATTAGTGGTTGTTTAATTCCTGGCGCTAACTTGTTAATTTAGACATAAGTTCTGTTAAATCCTTCTTACCTCTTAGCTTATAGCCTTATTATAGGTAGTAAATTTAACGTTTTAGCATACTGCCTTGCTTATTAATAACAGTAACCCTAACTCTTTAACTGTTATAGCCTTACTGGTCAGGACCTAGCAATTTAGTAATTTAACTTAATATGTCTTACTAACTAAAAGCAGCAAGTCCTTAATTTTTAGTTAAAACCTTGTATAAAGGACGTAAGTAATTGCTACTAGTTATTACGTAATGGTATCGTTATGTAGTTAGTTAAAAGTAACTGTAAAGCTGTTATTAATGTTATTATAAAGGGGTTATTAAACGCACCTGTATATACTACTATTAAGTTATATAGTTAAGTGCATTCTGTGTAAGTTGTTGTTGTTTTTAGTCTTACTAGCTGCATAATGAATCCGTCCTATATAGGTGGGGATCCGACATCGCGGATTATCCTATAACAGTTAACGTATTTTAATCATTATCGTTAGAGACTACAGATAATAACCTCTATATATAACCCTTTTCTTCTTATTTCTTCTAGCAAAAGCTTGTGTTTTAGAATTATTAGAATACAGACTAATAATACCTTAGGACTTAGTAATGCTAAGTTTTTTAATTGTAAAGAGGTTGAGTTAAAAAACGCCGAATTCCTTATAAAGCCAAAAGAGAGGTTAACGATTTTAATACCATTGATGTTTAATGGTTGCATTTTAAGCGAAGTTAACAATAATACCTTCTTTTTGCAATAAAAGGCATAAGGAAGGAAGCTATTATAAGTTAATAACCCAACTAACTAAGCGAAATATATTAAACAGCAAGCATAAGGAGCGTATATTGCTCTAATATATTAACCTAAAGCATCTTATAATCTTTCCGTTACTACCTAAGTCTAACATCTAGGATCCGATAATGTTTTAAGGCTTAATAAAAGACTTTAATAGTAAATTAATAATTAAGACCATGGACTTTAATATATATCTCTCTTACTAGAAAACACTGCTCTTTATGTCTTTATTAATAGTTCTTTTGCAAACAATAAAGACCTTAGCTCTTAACTAGGCTATGTGATTATCCTAGGCAATAAAAGGAAGGATAATGATATCTCTAAATTCACCCTTAGAGGAAATATTGTAATATACAGCTTAGTAAAATCTAAAAGAGTTATAAGAAGTATATTAGCTTTTAAGCTATATAGGATGGTTTAAGGTATTAATATTGCCTATATAATAAGCACTACTTTAAATATTATTACTAACTAAATCAATAAGCTGAGAATCCTAATAATTATATATACTAACTCTTTCTTACTATATGAGTGTATTATTAAGCTAGGGATAATAAAGGAAAAGAGGCTAATAATTAATATTATGGCTTTATAGTAGTTATATAAGAGGAGGGAAGTGGCTAAGATACACTAGATTAATAGCAATAATAATTCTATAGATATAATAACAAAAGCTTTACTAAATAAAGCTCTTAAGACCTTTATAACAAAGAATAAAGCCTAAATCCGTGTAGAAGGATGGGTTAAAAGACCTGTTGCGAGAATTGCCGCAAGAGCCGCTGCTAAAGCCGCTAAAGAATAAAAAAGTCCTAATTCCTTACTAAAGTTAATAGCAAATTAAGCGCCTAATAAAGAGTTTAAATTTAATGAATTTAAACGCGATTATAAGCGCCTAATTTGGTAGGATTAAACACGGGAATTACACCCTTTGGCCCCCCCCCCCCCTATAACACTCTTTACCTTTATAACCATTTAGCCTGGACTAATAAAAGTTATTCATTTAAAGGATGTTTTTTGCTTTACTACTTATTTATTAATATCTGATTATTTGGGGCGTTTTATGCATTTTTAAAGCAATTCTTCTTCTTCTTTAATAAAGAGAGAATTTGCAAGTGTTAAAATCGCTTATATGGAGGATAGAAGGAATACGCTACATTAACTAGGAATTATAGGTTGTATACAGAATGCACGCACCCTAATTAGCTGGATTACAGGTTATATAACCTGGGGCTGTACCGTGGCTATAACACCATACCTCTGCATTGTAGCCTGCTTCCCCTCTCTTTCTAATATAAATGAATTAATTATTAAACCCCCCCCCCTACATTTGTGCTGCAGCATACTTATAACCTAAGCGTTACCAACAGGAGGCTTACAGGCTTTAATTATAAAAGCAGTTAATAGTAAGGTAAAAACCATGGTTAAGAAGGCAGTTAAGGAGGCAATAATGGGTATTCCTAGGACTAGATTAGTAGGTAAGGGGACTTAGGTAACTATTATAGCTTATAAACCTATAGGGCAGAATATAATAATCCCTTTAGCCTAAACAGAGGGTATAGTAATACTAGCCTGCTATTACTAGAAAGTAATAGTAAAGGAAAATACTATTAGTAAGGCAGTTAGAAACAGATTACTAGGGGAGATTATAAAGGCAGTAAACAGTGCTATTAGCATAAAGGAGGTAGTAGTAGCATGCTAACTATAGAGTAAAGATATAGTTATTATGTTTACTAAAGCAGAAAGGAAATAAAAGGAAAACACAGCCTAGGTAAGAGTTGCCTTTAGACTTAAGGCAGAAGTAAATAAGAAGATGTTTAGTGTGATTATTAAGGGATTCCTAATATAATTAATAAACCATATTATAACTAAGGATATAAGGAAAAATATTAAAAAGGAAAATGGTTTAAATATAATAAAGATAATAGTACGGAAGCTAAAGAAAACAGTAATAAGAGCACTACTAGTAGTTAGTATTAAGGGCACTAAGGCAGCAAACCGCTTATACTATAGGGGAATAGTATACTAAGTAGAGATTTTTAATACTAAGCTATATAATAAGATAATTTACCTAAAGTAATATTATAACTACTATAAGATTAGGTATATTACTAGGCACTATAAGGAGGAAGTAAGATATAGTAGGTATGCTACTAAAAAACACCCTAAGAAAGAAAGAACTTACTTAATATTAATAGGTAAGGTATAGGAAAAATGCTTAAATTATACAGGGGTATATCTAGTATAGTCTTAGCTATACTTAGTAAGTAATAATAAATAGTAGTAGGCTAGGGAGGCTTATGCTATAAGGCTGCTGTTTTTCTACGGCCATTAGTTAGAGGTTGTAACGGCTACTACAAGTAAGGGTTATTATAAAAAAAGACTAGGGGACTAATAAAAAGGCAGCTAAAAGAAAGGAGTATATAACTAAGGGGCCTTTTTACAAGATAAACCTATAAGCTATAATTAGAATAACAGAGACTGGCAGAGGAAGGTATAATGCTGGCCTTTTTATAACTAACTAGAGGGCAAAACAATACCAGAGCTAGCCTAACTAGAGTGCTCTAAAGCACATAATAAAGTATATAATTAAGGTTATATACTAGAATATATAGAAGAAAAGCAATCTAGTATATCTAGCATTAGGGCATAGCATTAGCCCTAAGGTAATAGCTATCTAGGAACTAGGAGGTTATAATAGTATACTATTAAATTTATCTTAGGGGCACTATATGTTAGTAATATATAGCAGAAGAATGGTAATTTATATATATTAAAAGGTTAAGATAGGACTTTAGACTATAAGAAGGGGGGAGAATTAGTATAGTATTAAGCTATATAAAGTAGAGGTATATAATATTTATTCCCTAGCTTATAAAAGGGAGTAGTAAATGCCTTTATAATACTTTGCTAATATCTAGGCAAAGGGCTAGAGTGTGTTTATAAAGGACTTTAACTAATACTACCCCTTATAGGATAGATTTAGCTAAACCTCTTAAGGGCATAATAAGATATTAGAATTTATAATAAGGTAGCAACTTGGCCTAGCTATGCCATTTAGGGAAGTAATAAGAAGAGAACATAGTAGTAGGAATAGTACTATTAACCATGCATGGACTACTTATAATATTAGTATTAAATTTATTAGGCTAGTAGAAATCGCCGGATCTAACCATATGCCTTAGCTTATTAGCATTAGAACAAGCAAGGAATTAAGCAACAGCCTAGGGTTGGTCTGGGGTTAAACAATAGCAAATAAGAACCTTATTATAGTAAAGGCTTTAAACAGGCTTAGAAAGGAGGGGTTAGAGCTCCTGCTATATAACTAGCAGGAAATTAATAACTATGTATAATAGCTTACCTAATAGCTTATAAAGATAGCTAATATAGCGGCACCTAAATGACCTTAAGAGTGTAATAAATTATAGCTTTAGTAGAATAAAAGGGTAAAGGATAAAATAGCAAAGGCAAGATATGCTAATAGGCAGTGGCAGTAATAATAAACATAGGAATCGTGGCAGGCCTTAATAGAAGCAATAGAAAAACAGGATTATATTATCTTAGAGGAAAAGAAAAGTAGTTAGCAATAGGCAGTTAGTGAGTTATTTAGGTCTAAATGGAGCCTCTAGACCCTAGAGTGCTAGGCCTGGCTATAAAGTGGACTTCCTCCTAAGATATAACAGGTTTTACTACTAACTTAACTAGGAGATAATGGTAGGGAGGAGATAGTAAAGGTTATATATAAGGGTAAGGCAAAGGTATTTATAAAGAGGTTCTTTCCTTTATCCGTGGCTAGGGCTCTAGGTCTAGAGATAAAGGTAGAGATAAGATACTATAGTAATAATTAGGTAGTTCCTGTGTTTATAAAGGAGGAAATTAGAGAAGTTATAAAGAATACGGCAAGTTAAAAAGCCCTAGGGCCGGATAAGCTGCTAACAGGTTTCCTTAAGCTATATAAAGCAGCCCTAATATTATGTTTAACATGCCTTATAAATGCATACTATAGTTTAGGACACTATTTAGCCTCCTTCTAGCAAGCAAAGGTAGTAGTTCTATATAAACCTAGGAAAACCCCTAAGGAGTTAGGTAGACTAAGGGGGTAAAGGCCGATATTACTGTTAAATATAATAGGAAAAGTGATTAAGAGAGCTATTATAAGGAGGATTACTACTATAGCAGAGAAAGGCTATATACTACTAGATATATAAATAGGTAATAGGGCTGGCAGGTTAATAAAACTAGTACTAAGCATATTAAAAGAGGTTATAAAAATGGCATAGCATTACTAGGGAATAGTATTATTACTATAACTAGATATTACTAGGGCGTTTAATACTATTAGCTATAAATAATTAATCTACACTATAAAGGAGTTAGGACTACTAGGGTAAATGGCTAGATAGGCATAGGGCTTTACGTTAAAAAGAAGAGCATAATTAGCGTTTAACAAACGTTTTACTAAGGAAATCTAAGTTACTGCAGGGGTTCTGTAAGGGTCGCTAGCGTCTCCTATTCTCTTCCTGCTTTATATTATACTATTATATTAAAGACTAGTAGAAGTGGAATTAACATTAACATTAGGGTTCGTAAATAATATAAATATTATAGTATATAGAAAAACAGTAGAGAAGACTACAGTATAACTAGAAAAAGCCTAGAGAATATATAAGGAGTAGTTAAAGGAGTATAAGCTAAGGTTTAACCTAGGGAAAAGCAAACTAATATACTTTATAAGGAAGAGGCAGGCGATTATAATAATAATCTAACTTAAAAGAATAATAATATAGCTAATACAATTAGTGTAATTCCTAGGGGTTTGGATTTACTAAAAGCTTTGTTAGTTAACCTATATAGAGAAGGTAAATGCTAAATTATTATAGCAGAAGTTAGTACTTATAGCACTAGCTGAATTTATATAGAAATGCTAACTAGAGTGTATAAGATCCCTTTATATGCAGGTAATAAGAAGCATAATAGCCTATAGAGCTGGGATATACTACACCTATAGCAAGTTAAAAGGGGTAGTATAGGAGGTAGTAAAGGTATTTATAAGGGAATAGAATAAATGCTTAAGGCGGGTTATAGGGGCATATAAGGCAATACTAGTAACACTCTTAAAAATAAAAGCAGTAGTACTGCTAGTAGATCTGTACCTTAATTATATAAAGTAATAATTCTACTAAAGACTTAAGGATAGTAGTATAGGTAAGAAGATATAATAGGCATGTAATTTAATAGTATTATAGCTATAATGCTAAGGAAGAGGCCGCTAATGTAATTACTATAAGGCGTTTCCTAATGCCCCCCCCCCTCTCTAGTAGTCTTATAGCTAGATAGGAATTAGAAAGGGAGTGGGAAAAACAGTAGATATAGCAGAGGTATAAGGCTTAGGTAAGAAGAAAATAGGCAAAAGCAATAGCAGTAAATAAGGAATCTAACTTTAAGAGCATAAAAAAGATAGTAAGGCTTTATAATAGCCTGCTAAAGCATAAATCTACGGCCTTAGTGCAGCTTTAAACAGAAAAAATAGGGCTAAATGCCTTCCTTTATAACAAACAGGTGCCTAAGGTAATATTACTAATATGTTAATACTAGGGAGGAGATAAGAATATTTATTACCTTATCCTGTCATGTCTAGTATATAACCATTTAAGGCTAATCCTAGCAGTGCCTATAATAAGAGACCTATAGAAACTTAGGGCAGCACTTAATAATAAAAAGCTAGCACTAAATATTATAAAGTAAGTGCTCTTAACTAGGCGACTTTAGTAGTACAGGTTGGCAGAGGAGCTTTATAAGGTATGGCAGATATATAATATTAAGGCTAAAAAAGGGACTCAAGGTAACGGAAATAATAGAATAAAGGAGGAAGAGCCGGATTAGGAGGGGAGGTGCTTATAGGGGGTTTTTACTAACATACTAACCTTTTATATAAAGCACGACCACACTTCTGTTATTATCTACAGTTCTGGGGGAACTAGCAGATATTTTATACTAATAGTTAAAAATAATAAAGACTTTATATTAAAGGCTTAGCGGGAGCTATATAAAAGAATATAGGTTTTCTCCCCTATCTTAGGGTTTTTCCTATATTAAGAAGTTAGTTGATGAACTAGTTAGTGGCTCTAGCTACCTAGCGTATATGAATAATATAATTACTTATTAAAAGCCTATGCTTAAGAGATTAACCCGTCCTATAATAGCTAGGGCCCTAGCTATAAAGCTATTAATACCTCCTAACTTATTATAATATCTAGCTATAAGCACTTTCTCTTTTAATAGTAATTCTAGTTACTACTTTTTAAATCCAGCTTAGTTATTTATTTATCTGCTATTAAGGAATTATACTACTGCCTGCTTAATACAGAGTTTTATATTCTAGATAACTAAGGTATTAGCCAGGCATTTAGTCTTCTTCTGTCTATTATTATTAGCTACTAGAATTAATTCCTTTATAAGGAAAATCTATTACACTACTCTAATCTATAGTGTGTACATAGGGTTTATCTTTATAATAAAAAATCTGTTTTTATTAATTTATACCCCCTAGGCTATAAAATCTTTAAAGCAGGTGTAAATAGCGTCTATTATGCTTTATATACTATCTCTAGCCTAATATTACTATATACTAAAAGGCTTTAGTGCTATGTCTCCTCCTGTAAATAATATTATCTCTTAGTGCTAATAGTATTTATTTATATAACTAAAACAGCAAATTAGCTTACTAAAGTCTAGTTCCTTTAATTTATCTTATATTTACTATGTAGTTATAAAAGGATTTTAACTTAGACTGCTAGCAGGGATCCCTTTAGTTACAGGGGTATTAGTAATTATCTTGCCTTTTTTTATACTCTAAAGGCGCTTTACTACTGCCTGTCCTCTAGGGCTAAGCATTTCTTTAGATATATTAATATTAAAAACATTATTCTTATAGTTTATATTTGCTCTAAAGTCCTTATCCTTATCCTTAGCTATGGTCTTTATATAGCGTTAATAAGCAGTTATTAGGTTAGCATATGCCTTTTTCCTTTACTTATTTTCTTATAAAGCCTTGGCTATTTAATTATAAATATTAAAAACAGCATCCCTAGCTACTCTTACTAGGTTACCTCTTAAAGATAGCTTTACTAACTTAGTTTTTATTATTTGCTTCTTTTTATAAAATAGCAAAAACTTAACTAAGATATTAGGATTAAAATCCTCTGTGTGAAACTCGACCTTGATACCTCTTGTAATATATATTAGAATTGTCTAAAAGAGGGTAATAATAGTTAAAAAATAAAATAAAATTGTTGGTAATGCTCAGGTTATAAGTATGCTGCAGCACAAATGTAGGGGGGGGGGGGTTCAATATTCAATTCATTTATATCTTTAAAAGAGGGGAAGAAGCAGGCTATAATGCAGAGGTATGGTGTTGTGGCCACGGTATAGCCCCAGGTTACATGACCTGTAATCCAGCTAATTAGGGTGTGTGTATTCTGTATACAACCTACAATTCCTGGTTAATGCAGTGTATCCCTTCCATCATCCATATAAGCGATTCCGACAAAAATAAAATAAAGACTTAAAGTATATAATAGTTAAAAGTAAGAATAAAAGGTTAAAAAATAAAGAAAAACAGGCAAATCTGTTATATTAGAAGGTATAAATAAAAGGTTAAGTAAAAAGTAAAGTGAAATTATAAGTAGTATTATAAGAAAAATAGGGTCACGTGTTTCTAACTATAGTAATTATATGGGGTCCTGCAGGATATTAGATCCTGCTAACCTTAAGGCATTATTAGCACTCCTGTCTTATAAGCCCCTTCTTCTTATACTCCTTATCCTAGTTAATTAGATGCTTTTTTAGATATTTATTTATTAACTCTAATATATTTACCTTTATCTTGCTCTTATTAATTTACTAGTTGTTTTTAGTAGTATATTCTTTTTATCTTATAAGGTAAGCTACCTTAGGGCTTTATCTCTTAGTACAGTAGATTTTTACATTATATAAGATAATTTGCTTAATCTTTTAGTAATTAGCTTTACTACTCTCTTCCAGATTAATTAGTAAAGGGGGTGTTTTCTTTCTGCTAAAGGGATCTTTACCTTAGTATAGTTTCTATATATATGTAATTAATACTACTAGATATACCTTTAAGCTTAATAGAAATTTAAGTTAGTATAATAAAGGATTTACCTTTTTAAGAACCTTATATGGTCCTGCTTTTTATAGTAACTACTTCTTCTTTAGCTTCCCTAGAAGTTAGTATTCTTTATATAGTCATAAGTATACCATATCTCTGACATTAATATCCACTAGGTTATGTTAGAAATTATATTTAATTTTAAATAGCATAGTAATAGTAGTTATTATAAGTTAAGCCTCTCTTTAATAAAGCTTATAAAGTGCCTTTAAGTCCTCTTTCCCTAGCTATAAGTTAGAAATTGCTTACTTTAGAAGAAGGTTAATAAGGTTTAACGGTTTAAGCCTATATAATAACTTATTAGACAACTAGTTAATAGCTATAGCTACTATATTATTAAGATAATGCTATAAAGCTAGAAGGATTAATACCTATAATATTATTAGATTTATTACAGTATAATAGCAAATTACTATTATTACTATCTAATTCTTTTATTTAGCTGCTCTATCTGTTTATAGGTAGTAGGCAGTTACTATTAGGAATTTAACTCCTAGCTTAGTAAATATTACTTACTAAGCCTTAAAAATACATTTAGGGTCCCTATTACTAATAATTTACCTTAGTAGTCCTTAGTCTATAATATATAGAGCTTAAAGAAGTAGTTCTACCTATATAAAAGCTAAATATATTATATTCCCTAGGATTAAGAGGGTTTTCTTGCTAAATAGACAGTTTACTAAGCAAAGGGAATTATACTTTAAGTATTCTTTTATAGCCTATATAGTATTTACTAAGTCCACCTCTGGCATATTAGTAATAAAGTCCAGAGAAATTATATAAAATAGCATTAGTTTTAACTATAAAGGTCTTATTTCTTTAGTTACTTTATCACTTAAGATAGAGTTCTCCTAGTAAGTTATATAATATACTATATACTCCTGGATTTACTTAGATATCTTTAGGAAATAAACACTATATAGAACTTTTATTATTCTGCTAATTCTAAAGTAGTAATGGTTATTATACATAGTTTTTAGCATGGTTTTAATATAGCTACTTAGAATATATAGTTATTTAAGCCCTTTTTTATTCTTATAATAAAGTAGGCTTTTATTTATAAGGTCCTAGCTATAAAGTAGAATTTGCAGTTAGTTCTGTCCCTGCTTTAGCTGTTTCTACTAGAAATCCTTAATGCTCTTAATTATCTAATAATATTATAGGTTAAATTTATACCCTGATAATATCTTTTTCTTTAATAAGTTATTTATTACGGCTATTGCCTAATAGTTCTAACAAAAGTATACATAGGTATTTAATTTATTATATATACTATAGTTTATAGCCTTATAGTAGCTAACCTCTACTAGGAGTTATAACAAGGCATTAGGTATAATATTAAGGACTCCTAGCATATAGGTTACTTATAATTTAAACTATAACAGATAATTCGCTACCTTGGCTAATTTTAGGTTAGCCTTGTTAAGGTCTATTATAGCTAAAGAGGTATATTTAATAATTCCCTTAGCAGGTATATGGTTAGTTAGGATATTAACTAGATAACGGTTAGATTAAGCTATTTTTTATAGTTTCCGCATTACCTAAGCAATTATAGCTACTTCTGCCTTAGTTAATCTATACTACTTCTTAGCTACTAAGGTTAAATAAGAGAGAAAAGGATTAGGCAAAGTTTTATAGCTATAATATCCTTTCTAGGTATACTTTTCCTATCTTACTCCTTATATAGTTAGAAAGTATATAGGCTAAAACCTTCTTTATAAGCATTAATCTTAAAGAATAATAGTTACTTTAAATTATAGCACTATAGTAGTATTTTCTTATAAAGCATGGTTTTTAGTGCTTTAAAGGCCGCTTTCTTATCTTTTATAGGGATAAAGGATTTTTCTTATGCCTTTCTCTTATGTACTTGCTTTAAGGCTCTTACTAGTAACTTATTATGTTTATAAAGTTTATATATAAGTGCCGTCTTTTAGGTCTATAGTAGTTAGATCTGTAAGTTAAACTAAGGCATTTTTGCTCTTAAGAATCCTACTATACTAATAAGGGTTTCTAAGGTTAATAAGTTATAAGGAATTTCTATCTACTAGAACAACTTAATCCTGTTATTTATATTAACAATTCTGTTAGCATTAACTATAAATCCAAGAAGTTAGATTAAATAATAATTAATAAAAGACTTAGTTACTGCAATATATACCTTATTTTTCTCTAGAACTTTTAAGACTATCTTAAGGTATTTAAGATAATCCTTAAGGTTGTTAGAAAAGATAATAATATTAACAATATATATACAAATAAAACTTTAGTATAGTTAGAAAATGCAATCTATAAATTATTATATAAAGGCCGGCGAATTCTTATACCCTATTAACGCGACTTACAATGCTTCTAGCCCTCTTTTAGAAATTACTACTATATAATTCTAGTGTTCCTCTTGTGCTGGAAGCTAGTGAAAAAACCCTATTATATTGAAAATTAATTTCTACTCTTTTTTACAAGTATTTTATATAATATTACCTTGGTCTGGCAATAGATATATATCTAGCATGGTGATATTATTAAGAGGTCTGGTATTTATAATAACTTAACCTTTTTTTGTCTTTTCTATATCTCTTTAAATAATAAAACCAGGGCAGGCTATAAGTGCTGGCTTTATTAACTAAAATATCCTGCCTACTAGGTATATAGTATTATAAACTTTAGTAAATTTCTCCTAGTCTTTATGCCTAAGAGGGTACTTCCTTACTAGCTTAACTTAGTTCTGCTAGCTATTAATAAAGTTAACTCTTATCTTATCTTCCTTTAGCATTAGTACTACTCCTTTATTATAGTAAATATTATACTTATTAGTTAGATCCTATAACTTAGTAGCTACTTTTAGATTAATATTAGTAATTTACACTTTAAACTTATTTTTAACAAAAAGTATATTCTCTAGGTAAGATACTTTGTATAATAGAATACCTTTATTAATAACTTTAGAATCTAGGTTATTATTAAACTTTTCTAGACTCTTTTCTGTCTTTTCTATCTTAATATCCTTACTAAAAAATGCTATATACTAGTGGACATCTAGAATAGTAAAATTTAAATTAAGGCTTATAACTACCTTAAGTTAACCTACTTTGCTATTTTGCTTAATCTATATAGCCCTATTAACGTTATTTACTACTAGCATTCTTTTCTTATTTCCTTAGTTAAGAATATTATTTAGGAAGATAAAATTAAATAATATAATATAGTAAACACCTATTTCCTCTTTACTAGGAAGATCCTTCTATATTACTAGCACTTAATATATTAAGTTTAGTAAAATTATAACATTATATACTACTATTACCTGTTAAGCTAGCATATAGCAAGCATCTTAAAACATTTATCCTAGTACTATTATATTATATACTAACCTAAAAACCAACCTTAGATTAATAAAATTGATTTTTACTTTAACGCTATGGAGAAAGCTTATGCTAATTAATAATTTTAGTTCTAGATTTAGTATAATATCTATGGTTACTATAAAGTAACCTTAGATGTTTTTTCCTCTTATAATTCCTAAAATATAAAAGTTAAAAGTAGCCCTTTCTATAATAATAAAGGCTAAAGCTACTCCTGTTACTGGTTTTAGGTCTTACTTCTCCTACTTTATATTTATTCTATATTACTAAAGCTACTATTTGTTAGCTAGAATTAATAATATTCTAGTGTTTATGCAGATTATATAGTTAGGTCCTTTATTATAGAATTAAATTAGTATTTTAAGGAAGGTATTTATTTACTTCTTTCTATTAATATTAATCTCCTATAGTCTAAATACTACCTTAATTACCTAGTCTTCTTATAGACCTCTTATTAAAATTAGCTTATTTAAACTTTAAGTTATAGTGTTTTATATAATGTTAACTCTAGTTATAAAAGCTTTAATAATTTCCTTCTCTTTCTTAAGCTCTTTCTGCCTTTTTCTATTAAAAGCCTTTATTTTGCTAGTTTTTATAGTTAATAAGGTAGGATTCTCCTAGTCTAAGTCTCCTTCCTCTACTATATAAAAAGCGCTAATAAAATTAGATTTAACCTCCTCTTTATTATAGTTATAGTTAAATATTAGGTATACTTTACTATTTTTTATAGTAAAGTACATATTTATAAAGTTAGACTTATTATATTTATTATCCTTAATAAACTTCCTTCTCTAGCTAAATAGTATCCGGAGTCTGCTAAATACTATTCTTATTCTTTAGTATTAGGATTATTATCTAAAACTATAACTTTATAGGGTTTCTGGTTTAAACGCTTCTATTATCTAAATTATTTTAAGTAGAATTAATCCCCTTAGTAAGGGTTTTATTACTCTTTAGATTAATTCTCTTTTTAATCTTCTTTCTCTCAGAATCTCTTTTTTTCTTTATTATCTCCCTAAGATTTATCTTCTTAGCTATAGACCTTACCTTCCTTAGTTTAAGAGTTTACTTTCTTTTTTATAGGGTCCTCTTTTTTAACTTCTAGTTAGCATAGTCTGTTAATATTATGCCACTAGGACATTTAAGGTTAATTCTAGTCCTATTATAGCTTGTTCTAATAAACCTATTCCTAGTATAAGATTAGTAGCCTTCTTTAGTCTTTCTAATTATAATCCCTTAGGCTGCTTAATTTCTTTTTAATATATAGGTAGTAGGGATATTATTATTAAAAGTTATTCTATTAGAAACAGTCTCCTCTTCTTTAGTTATAATCCTTATAATAATAATTTTAATAGGCCTTTACTTTTTTACCCTTAGATTTATTTAAGTTTAAGGATTTATTATTATAAAGGTAGGCCTTTATTATTTCTTTAGTCTTTTTCTAATAATACGACTTTTATTACTTCTTAATTTCTTAATATAAATCGCAGCGTTTTCTGTCTACTATATTAAGGTATTTATTATACTTTATACCCTTAGTTAGATTTAGGCATAGCTTTTTTAGCTTAGGATATAATTTTATTCTAAAGTATACTAAAAGCTATAGATTTATTGTCTCTTTATTTGCTTTAGTATACTAAAAGATTTAAGCTATAAAATCCTAAATAAAAATACTATTTATAATATCTTCTTAGGTATACTTAGCCTGCTTAAGCTTTATTACTATATCTTTTATTCCTATATAAAATTCTTTTTATACTACCTTAATAATACTATTAATACTAGTAAAAATCCGTTTCTTTTTAGATTTATCTAAGTATTATTAGTACTAGGTTATTACTTCTCCTTAGAATAGTTACTAGATATTATAAAGTAACACCTCCTTCTGGTTTAGTAGTGCTCTAGATAGGTGCTTTTTTACTGCCTAAATCTAAAGCTTAAAAACTAAAAAAACAGTGGTTTTTTCTTAATATAAGATAAATTTATTGCTTATGTTTACTATATTTAGTTTTAGGTTTAAAAGTCTAATGTCCTAGATCTTTTAGGTTAAACTTACTAACCCTTTCTCTTTAAATGCCCTTTTAAGCTTAAAATCTTATCCCAGGTTATGTTCTAGTTAGAAGGTATTATATTCCTAGTATCCTAGTGTTTAGCTTAGCTGGTTATTATAAGGCTCTTTAGTATAGTAGTAATTATCTCTATAATCACCTGCTTTATTACTAAAACTATCTGCTTTATAGTTATATTTACTTTCTTATTATAGGAAAGTTAAAGGTAGATTTATATGTTGTCCTATATTGCTGTTTTTAGAAGGTCTTTTTATAGGTCTGTTACCTTATTATATAGGTAGATATAGTAGTATTTAGGAGTATTAGTATTAATAAGCGCTAGTATAATATATTTCTCTTTATTTATAATCTTTATACTTACTAGAGTCTTATCCTTACTATTAGTATTTTGTTATTAATAAGGCATAATTTTATATATCCCTTAATAGAAAACCTTATTAAGGTGCTAATATTATTACTTAAGAATTTAGTAGAGTGCCTTTTTATTTAATATTTAGTAAACTAAAGGTTTTTATATCTCTTGGGGGAAAACCTTATTAGGGTGCTAATATTATTACCTAAGGATTTAATAAAGCGCCTCCTTATCTAGTAGTTAGTTAATACTATAGAAATCCTGCTTATTATAAAGACTTATATCTATTTATAGGGAAAAACCTTTAAGCTTAGTTTAAAACTATATAAGGTAGGTTAAAAGAGGTCCTAGTATTATTATAATAACTTAAATATCTAAACTCCTATTATAATTTAAGTAAATTCTAATTATATAGTAAGAGGTTTATTACTTTTAGTTAGTATAATTTGCTTATACTAGTGTGTCCTTATACAAACCCTATTACTTCTCTTAGGTTACTTATTTTAATTAAGTAGTCTTAAGATCTTATTAGCTTAGGTATTATAACTATTATTTTACCCCTTTACTAACCGGAATTCTAGCTAATTTACTTTAGTAGGGTAGGTCTGGTCTGCTAAGGGTTTAGCTGCTAAGTTATATTAGCTCTTATTATTATTAGTTTAAATAGTTCTTATGTAATTAGCACTATATTTAACTACTAGTCCTAGTAACCTACCTACATCCGATTTATAAAGGCTATTATAATTTAGTTTAACTCCTTTATTTATAAAGTAAGGCTAACTAAAGTATTTAAGATATTATCTTAGGTTTTTATTATCTATTATTAGAAGTTGGTTTTTATAGGGTAAGCAAGGTTTTCTTTAATTTATCTTTATAACTTTTGCATTACCCTTATTACTTTATATACTTTCTTTTATATTTTAGCTGCTCCCTTAATACTTTATAGGATTTTATAAGCTAAGGTTTTACTAATAGTGTTCTTATTTTTAGGTTCTAGCTTATACTTTACTATAATATTAAACAGTTCCTTAGTATTTATTAATTTCTAGTGTACTTATCTCCCCTTACTAGTTTTAGGGGGTTATAGGTCCTTAGGAGATTACAACCTTTTAGCTAACTACTCTTTTTCTCTTTTAGGTATAATAGGATTCTCTGTTATTAAAGGACCTTTTACCCCTTATATAGTCTTATTTATTATCTTATTTAGGTTAGTTAAATCTTTAGGTATTATAAACCCTTTTATATATATTAATATAATAAGGTTCCCTATTTCTCTATAGTCTTTATTATTTTAAAAGTCTATATAGGTAGAAGACTTATAGTAAACTAACTTATTCCTTCCTAAGGATTCTTTACTTAAAGCTAGAGTCTACTTTAGTAGTAATATAAGTTATATAATAATAGCTAGTTATTTTTATTATCTCTTACTAGATAAAGCTATTTCTTGTGTTTTATTACCTCCTAAGGTCTCCTTAGGGTTATTATTTAGATTAGGACTAGAAACCATAGTTAAAAGGATATCCCTAATGCTTAATGGTTTTATAAGTTAAGAAGCCTTTAGTTCTTTAATAGGTGTAATAGTAAGCAAGGTTTCTGGCTCTTTAAGAGGTATTACTATAGTTAAAGTCTCTGGTTTTGTAAGAGGTATAGTCCTAAGTAGGGTGGTTTTAATCCTTAATAATATTGCCTTAGGTTTAGTTACTAATAGTTTAAGAAGCCCTTCCTTCTTAGACTTTTTTAGTATTTATTATACTAGAATTAGTTTTTTCCTAAAATATAAGGGATATATAGGAGCTAAGTTAACTAGTTATAGCGGTTTTAAGGTCTAATAAAGCTTTCCTTTATAGAATTTATAACTTTCTAGACAGGAAAGGTCCTTAACCTTATTATTAGTAGTTACTAGTCTTCTTTTAGGACTAAGAGGGTTAGGATTCTGCTTAAGGTATTTATAAAGCTTATAAATATAATAAAGCTCTCCCTTAGTAATAGTTATAGTATGTGGTTAGTAGTTATCTAATTCCTAGCGCTAACTTATTAATTTAGACATAAGTTCTATTAAATCCTTCTTACCTCTTAGCTTATAGCCTTGCTATAGGTAGTAAATCTAACGTTTTAGCACACTACCTTGCTTATTAATAATAATAACCCTAACTCTTTAGCTGTTATAGCCTTACTAGTTAGAACCTAGTAATCTAGTAATTTAACTTAGTATATCTTACTAACTAAAAGCAGTAAGTCCTTAATTTTTAGTTAAAACCTTATATAAAGGACGCAAGTAATTACTACTAGTTATTATGTAGTGGTATTGTTATATAGTTAGTTAGAAGCAACCATAAAGCTGTTATTAATGTTATTATAAATAGGTCATTAAATGCAACTATATATACTACTATTAAGTTATATAGTTAAGTGCATTCTGTATAAGTTGTTATTATTCTTTAGTCTTACTAGCTATATAACGAATCCGTCCTATATAGGTGGGATCCGACATCGCGGATTATCCCGTAACACAGTTAGTGTTGATTCTCTGTAAATAACAGTAAAGATCTGGTTTTAATTATAAACAAGTAATAGTTAATAATAAGGGAGAAGATCTATAAGAGTTAAGTCTTCTTATTATTATAAATAAGTAGTAAAAGTTAATAATTAAAGAAATAATCCTTTAGTTAGCATAATATTAGAATTTTTTATAGTTATATAAGTAAAAGCATTTAAATAAGTCTCTTCTAAATATGACCTAGCAAATCTGTTGTTATTAGCAATTACTAATTAGTGTTAGTAACGCACAGGTTATAAGTATGCTATAGTATAAATATAAGAGGGGGGGTAAAGTCTAATTTAATTTATTATGTTTTAAGAGGGAAAAGAAGCAGGCTATAATACAGAGGTATGGTGTTATAGCTATGTTACAGCCCTAGGTTATATAACCTGTAATCCAGCTAATTAGGGTGCGTGTATTCTGTATACAACCTATAATTCCTGGTTAATGTAGCGTACCCCTTCCATCCTCCATACAAGCGATTCCAACATTACTTATTGCCCTTGTAGATATATATTTAGTAGTAAGCATCTTTTAAGTCTAGCTTTATATAAATTATTACTTCTCTTAATCTATTTAATAATTCTAATATAAGGGGAAGAGAGGCCTTATCCTTCCTAGTAACCCTATTAAGGCCTTTATAATCTATATAAAGGCATAGTTAGCCTCCCTTTTTTAGTATAAATAATATTAGAGCTCTTGCTAGACTTATTAATCTTCTTATCTAGCCTTTCTTTTATATATATACTAAGTATTTATAAAGAACTTATAGGTCTTTCTCTACTAGGTTATAAATTAGTCCTTATAATAGTATTCCTTCTTTTATTAATTTTATTATATAAGTTTTCACTTTTAAAGAGAGTAGCCTACTAGCTAACTCTTTTAAAAATATATCTATAAATTCTCTGTATTTTAGTAGGAGTGTCTTTATAGTAATTTCTTTACTTATTTTATTTTTATCTAGCTCTTCTTATGAAATAAATAATTACACTATATATTAGCTAAGAATTAGTATTATGCCTACTGCTTCTTTTATATAGTAAATTTATTATAAGCTAGTAACTAGCTTTAGGCATTCCCTTATTACTAGATATCTTTAATAACCTAATGTTTATAATAGTACTTTTAGCTTATAGTTTATAGCCTAGTCTATTCCTAGGATTAGTCCCTCTTTAGTGTTTATTATATAATAGCAGAGTTAATAAAATTTACTATAATCTATACTATCTGTTATTTATATTACTTTATTAATAATACCCTAGTGCTTTAGTTTTATTAGTAAGGCGCTTTCTAGCTTTACCTTATTTGCTTTTACCTTACTTTAGTTAGCTTTAAATAATAAGTTTAAATATATTATTAAGTTTATTACTTTTAGGTTAAATAGTATGTTTACTACTACCTAGCTTCCTTTTTATTATAGTTTTATCTTTATTCTTATTTAAGAGTTATTAATTTTATTCTTAAAGTTTTTAATTTAGCCTAGGGGTTTAACTATAATAATATATTCCTAAGTATATACTATAGTTACTAGTATTATATTTAGGTCTATAGCCTATACTAATGTTTTATAGTTATTATAATATAAACTTATTATATGCTTATTTAATCTATATATCTTATAATTAAGTGTTTTATAATAAGGAGTAATATAGCTGTATTTTTTATATTTAAAACAGAAATAAGATTACTAGCCTTAGGTTATTTCTCTCTTACTACTTATCCCTTACTTATTCTTTAATAATAATATTAACCTAGCTTATTTCCTATAAAAATAGGGTCTTTTATTATACCCTTTAATAGCTACTTCTGCCTTATAACCCTATTTAATAAGGTATACCTAAGATTTAAAGAACTCTTAGCTAAGGACCTGCTTTCTTATTATATAGTTTAAGCTATTAATAAACATATAAATCCGAATTCTCTTAGGGATATCTTTAGATAGCTGTCTCTTTATTTTTTCCTAAATCTTAATAAATGCTATAAATAGCTAATTATCTTATTACTATAACTTTAGTAGTAACTTTATTGCTTTTAAGTAGTATATATATTTATTTATTACTTTATCCTTTAGCTATATAATAAAGTCCTTTTAGCTATTATTATTAAAGTTTATAATACTATCTATAGCTATATATTTATTTTATTATTACTTTACTTTCTTTACTAAGCAGCTGCTAGTATAAGTAATCTTAGTCAAGTTATTTATAAAGGTTGCTTTATTTATAATAAAAGCTATATTTAAGTCTATAAAGAAGGATTATAAGTTCTTATAGCTATTTCCCTTATAAACTAGGGCTTTTAATTATGCTTTTACAAGGCTATGTTATAAGTAGGTTACTATTAATTAATTACCTAAAGTATTTATCTAAAAAGAAATAGTTAGACTAGGCTCTTCTAGTATAATTACTAAGGGGTTTATTAAGTCCTGCTTTATTTTCTTAAGTTATATATACTTTTAAATAAGGCATAGCTTTTTTATAGCTTTCTTAAGTTCTTAATTTAAATTTTTTTCTTTATTAGCCTATATATTAATATCTTAAATTTAGGTATACTAGGGTTTAGGCTAGTAATACTAATTGCTTATAATGCTATTAAGGTAAGTTTATCTTATTTTTATAGGTTTTTTTATTTTACTTTTTAATATAAGTACAGGGGGTTTTAGCTATAGTATAATATCTTATATTATAATAATACTAAAGCTACTTTTATTTCTATTAAGTTTATTTAATACCTATATAATTATTATATTAATATAGCTACTTATTTATATATTTATTCTTTAGGTTAATATCTTTACTAAGCTAATAGTTTATTATTCTTATAGGAAAAGTAAATATTTTATTATAGTTAGAGATTTACTAATAAAGTAAAGGCTATAGTTAAGCATACTTAGAGCTAAATAGCTATAGGTAGGGTTAGTAATATAAATATTATATTTACTAGCCTCTTTATCTCTTTATAAGGACTATCCCCCTATATACCTGTGTATAGCTAGGGTGCGGCTTGCCTTAGTAGGTCTCCGTACCCTTGCGCTCTTGTCTCGTGACTCTCCTGACAGGTACTATCTGTCTTAAGTTTATAAGCTAAAAGGCTCCTTTATACTAGATATTTAATCTGGTTTCTCTTATAAGGGTTACTTATATTAATAGGTTTTCTCTTTAGTTTTACCTTTATTAAGGCTACTTACTATCTGCCTATGCCTAAGGTACTTATATTAGTATTATAAGATATAGCTAAAGCAGATGCTATTTATAGCTATTATTTTAGCTTAGTAATTTTATTTGCTATATTCTTATTTATTATTTCTTATACTACTACTGTATTTTAAAGATATAGCAGCTTCTATATAGCGCTAGTCTTAGCTAGGTTAGCTATAGTATTAGGTTATAATATATTTATTATTATCCTATCTATTATAGGTATAACCTTGATATTATATTTATTAAGGTTTCTAGGGTAAATAATAAAAAAATAAATAATATATATTATAATCTTACCAAAATACTACTATAAAGCTAGTAACTTAAATAAGAATATTATTTATAAAGAAGAAAAGAAGAAAAGAAGGAAAAGATCTATTTAATTCTAGTAACCCTGCCTTTATAGTTATATATATAACTAGGGCTTAAGCTGCTTGTGTATTGCTTATATAAAGCCGTCCGCTTTCCGGCTGTCTGCTTTCCGGCTGTGTAGATCCGAGCTTTGAGCTCGAATCCATCACATATATATATATTATACTAAGCTTACCTTACTTTTTATTTTTTTAATAATAAATTCAATTTTGTAATAACCTTATAAGAAGGTTTTTACTAGGTTTTAGTTTATGTTTATTCTTACTATTAACTCTTATAATATTACTAAGCCTACTAAACATATAGTAGTTTTTTTTTATTATTTATAAATGTTATGGTCTCGCTAGAATGCTACTGCAGAGCTAGTGACTTAAATAAGAATATTATTCATAAAGAAGAAGAGAAGGAAAAGATTTATTTAATTCTAGTAACCCTTCCTTTATAGTTATATATACAACTAGGGCCTAACCCGCTTATATATTACTTATATAAAGCTGTCCGCTCTCTAGCTATATAGATCTAAGCTTTAAGCTTAAATCTATTATATAGCCCCCTTCTTGCCGTTTAAGGTATTATAGTTAGCAATTAAGTCGCCCCTTATGCAGGCCTATTATTATAGTATATATTGCCTTATTATGCCTTATAACGCTCTAATGCCACTATATTCAAAAATCTTTCTAAAGGTTCTTATATTAGCTAAATATATCCCGCCTACTTTACTAATACATCCTGTTAGTTACCCTAACCCTAGGCATTTCTTACTACTACTATTTCCTTAATCTTATATTCCGCTAAATCTAGATTATTCTTATAAAGTAGGAGTGTTAAGCCTGGTTTAGAATTAGCTAGGTATTATAATAAGAGCAGATTAATAGCTACTCTCTTAATAAGGTTTATATAAAAAACTAGGTATATCCCTTATAGAATATTTAAATAAATAGTAAGTAGAGTTAGCATCTCTAAGACCTTATATTTTGCTTTTATCTAGTTAAGTTTTTAGCTAAAATGGTTTATCTTTATATAATAAAGATTTAACTATATATAATTCCCTATTTAGTAATATTCTGCTAAACGCCAGGAAACGTTTACTATATCCTACTAACATTATTATATAAAATCAATTATAGCTTATATTATTACTATTCTCTCCTAGATATATTCTAGGAATAATATAGCCCTTTCCTTAAGTAAGGTTAGGCTTTTAGTCTTATTTAGTATGCACTAAACTAATTTAATATTAAAGCCCTTTAGCGCCTGGTTTACACTTATACTAGTTACTATAAAAATCTAGTTATTAAGCGCTATTTAATAAGCTAGTAAATAGTTAGCCTAGTCATGCTATAAGAAGGTAATAACCACTTATAGGACTGCTTATACCTCCTAGTTTACTTGTTTTATACTACTGTTTATCTAAGAATAATAAGATATAAATAATAGTTATTTAATACCTACTGTCACAGTTGGAGGTCTACTAGTAGAGTGAAGGCTGTAGTCAAGCGTACTTAAAGCTAAATAGCTGCAGGTAGGGTTAGTGATATAAATACTATATTTACTAGCCTCTTTATCTCTTTATAAGCCAGTCCCCCTATATACCTATATATAGCTAGGGCATAGCTTACCTTAGTAGGTCTTTATACTCTTATGCTCTTATTTTATAACTCTCCTAATAAAGCGCCTTCTTTTATCTGTAATTACCCTTAATTACTATAGGTAGTCCTAGGCCTTAGTTTCTGCTCCCTTATAACTCCCTTACTATAACCTAGTAAGCCCCTTTTCTTAAATATATAACTTATATATTATTATTTATTATAACTTTACTAAACGTATATATATTACACTAAGCCTACCCTGCTTTCTGTCTTTTTAATAGTAAATCTAATCTTATAATAACCTTATAGTAACGTCTTTACTAGATTCTAGCTTATACTTATTCTTAATATTAACTTTATAATATTACTAAGCCTGCTAGACCTAAAGCTATTCTTTCTAATTACTTATAATTTACTTTTAACTCTCTCTTGTTATTAAAGCTGCTATACTTTGCTTATATTAGCTTTATAGCTTATTACTTTATTATAGCATTAATACTGCTTATAAAGAAATAGCTCCCAGGCACCTTAGTGCCTAATTATATAAATAACATTATTAATCCAGGCATGCGCATTAGATTAGTAGCCTAATTATTTAGCTATAAGAAGGTCTCTTTCTTTCTCTCTTTAGCCTGTTTTTTCCTATCTTTTTTATTATTATTTGCTTATATATTACCTTTTATTGCTATTATATCTTTACTTTCTTATAGCTTAGCTGCTACTATTGCTTCCCTTTTATTAATATGTATATAGATTTTAATATTATTATTATTTCCTTTATCTATCCTATTTATTTAGTAAGTTATATACTTAATACTATATATATATTACTTGCTTATAGCTAATAATTACTAGTTATTATGCCTTATACTAGTTAATCTCCTGCCTTTTCTTTTATAGCTCTCCCTTTTGCTCTTAGTAAGCCAGATATTATAATGCCTATCTTTAGAGTTAGTTAGTATATTATTTAAATACCTACGCCCTTAGGCTATAGCTAACTTACTACTAGGGTTTAAAAAATTCCTTATTATTATTATAGCTATATAGCGGTAACCTAGCAGATCTTCCCTAAGCCTAATAATACTAAGCCTATTTACCTTCTTAAGTATATTACTATTTCTAAGCCTTATAGGAAGATATATAATAATAAGTATGCTACTTATACTCTACTATTCTATTACTAATTATTATAGCTTATAGTGTAAAATGCTCTTATTGCTCCCGGAATAATAAGGAGTATAGTAGTATTAGTTCCCTATAATTATTCCTATTTTAATTACTACTAACTAGCTGCTAGATGCTTACTTAAATTAGTATTCTTTACTAGAAAATATTTAAAGAAATAAAGAAGAAGACTAATGGTATTTACTACTATTAAATGCCCATGAGTTTATTACTTAATTGCAGTTAATCTACTGCTAATAATTCCTAGGGTGTTATAAGTATATAGGTAAATTTAGCTGCTATAATAGCTAAGGCAAAAAATTCTAATATTTATAAACATACCTAATGTGTATATTTCTAGGTAGATATTAAGCTTAAGCTTAAAAACAATAAGCATATTATAATCTTATAGGGCATTACTTATATTACTATACTTATATAAATAGAAATTACTAACTGCCTATAATATATCTATATATATAGTAAGAATATATATATCTTTTAGTTTATTTATAACTTTATAATAGCTAACTTATTACTAGCTATATAAGCCTACTATAAGAGAGATTTCTCTTATTATATATATTATGCTTATAACTATTCTTTGTGCTATATTAGAATTACTTAGCATTAAATCTAACTTTATAAGTGCTAATAACTCTAATAATAGCTCTAAATAAGAGTAGCTTGTTAGCAGAAAGGTTATAGTGCTTTTAGTAGCTATTAGTTTAATATTAATAAAAATAAGTATCTTTAAGTATTACTAATATCTCCTATAATATATTATATATATACTCTGCTACCTTACTATTATTCTCCTTTTATAATTTATTATAATGTCTATATATTAAAGTTCCTTTTTAGTATCTAGGAATTCTCTAATTTATTATAGCCTTTTTACTTTACTAAGTATTTACACTACTTACCTTAATACGTATATATTATAATTTGCTTAACCTTATATAATCCCTAGTTATAAATAGGTAGTTATAATATTACTATAGCCTTATTAGGATTTAAACCTTTATATAGCTCTAAACTTATAATATTAAATACATTATATAGGCATATATTATCTAAAAGCTATAGATAGTAGGCCAGTCTATATATGCCTATTTTCTCCAAAACCTTAAAAGGTTCTAAATACTTTACTATAAGCTTCTTATTTAGTTATTAAAGGTTGATATTCTTAGTTAATAGAAGTATATAGTTACTTAGTAAAAAACTTATTAAGCCTCTTTTCTTATTATAGTGCTTTATATACTATTCTTAAGTTATATATAGTAGCTGCTTAGTTGCCTTATATTATTATTATAATTCTTATACCCTTATATCCGCTTATGTGTTTATAATATTTAGTGCCTTTATAATATAGTTTAGGCCCCTTAGCTAATAACCTTATAATAACTCTACTAAAGAGTAACTGTAAGCTAAGTGCTTACTAGTATTATAAGCATATTAAGCTAAATATAAGTAGTCTTTCTAGTCTGTTTGCTCTTTTACTTTAAATACTCTAAGGTAGTGCTTTAGGACTTAGTTAACCCTTTTTATTTATTTATTTATTTATAGGTAGAAAGTAGTACTAAGTAGTTGCTTAGTTGCTAGTAAGTAGCAGAAGGTTCTCTAAAAACTACTAGTAAATATTATCCCTTTATTTAAAATAATCCCTTTTAGCATACTATAGTTCTTAAATATATATTTAAGGAAGATAGTAGTAAGGTTATTACTTATTATCCTTATAAATATAGCTATATATAGTGCGTATTTTAAGAATTAATCTATAATAATAAGAATTATATTATGCTCCTTTCTGCTAGCTTATTTTATCAGGGAGAGGCTAGTAATAAAGTCTATAAAGAGCTCTTAAAAAGGTCTGCTAGGAATTAGTAATATAGCTAACTTACTATAAGGTTAGTATAACCTAGGCTTATTAACTTAATAGTTTAAGTATAAGCTTATATAGTTTTTTATGTCTTTTTATAATTTTAGCTAGTAGTACTATTTATCTACTCTATAGATTATCTTGCTTATACCCTAGTGTCCTACTATAAGGTTATTATAAGTAAGCATTAGAATTTCTATATATATCCTTACTAGTATATATACCCTTATATTAAAACATAATAAACTATTTTTATTAATTACGTAATGCTCTTTAACTATTATATTACTACTACTAAGTAGTGCTATTTGCGTTTTATATAACAGATCTTATTTCTATGATTTTTAAATTACTATTATAATAGGTTTATCTAGTAGCTCTTTAGTATATTTAATAGCACTTTATTTCCTAATTACTATTAGTCTTACTACTAGATTACTATATACTTATATAAACTGTGTTTATAAATACATAGCTAGGGAGGTTTTCTTAATATAAGCTTGCTTTAAACTCTTAAATACTATATTATTAGATAGGGTTACTATTAATATACTACTTAAATGTACAGCTCTTATACTGCTTAAATGTATAGCTAGGGAGGTCTTCTTATTACTAGCTTACTCTAAACTCTTAAATACTATATTATTAAATAGGGTTACTATTAATATACTATTAAAATATATAGCTCTTATGCTGCTTAAATATATAGCTAGAGAGGTCTTCTTACTACTAGCTTGCTCTAAACTCTTAAATACTATATTATTAGATAGGGTTACTATTAATATACTACTTAAATATATAACTTTTATACTGCTCTCTCTTTATATTTCTTATAGTAAGGCCTTTATGCCTTAGAATACTATTATATATATTACCTTATTAGCACTACTATTGTTCTGCTCTTTCTTTATAAACTTATTTAAGAATATTAGTAGGTGTAATAACTATGCCTTTACTATAGCTACTTTTAAGAAATAGTCTAATCTTTAAGATAGTCTGTTAGCTAGGTTTAACTTCCCTAGCCTATACTTAATTATAAAATTATATAAATAAAGTTTATTTAATATTATAACCTATTTACTAGAAAGCTTTAGTTTTATTACTAGGTATTTATAGTTTAAGTAATTAGTAATTACTTTTATTAGATACTATAAGTAAGCCAGATAATATCTTTATATATAAAAAGCTTATTATATAGCTAGTAGCTTAGTATTAGGTATTGTATAATAGAGTTCAGGACCTAACAACTTCTGTAATATATATACAACTAGGTACTAATTACCTAGTACTAATATTGCTAATACTATGCTAATAGTAAACGCTAAGGTATTTATTTTAACTTAAAGGGGGGCTATTAGATTAAAATATACTAGGACTAGTACTTTTAAAAACTTTTGTTTTAGTATTTTAAATATAGCTTATATATTACAAGGTAGTTTAAAGGTCCCTTTAAACTCTCCTTTTAAAAGGTTTGTTAATAGGATGGCGATTTTACTATATGCCCTAATAAACCATTAGTAAAACCCTGTAAACCTAAGAAAGATTTATATATCTAATACGCTGCTTAGTAGCGGCCATTCTGCTACTGCCTTAATGCGTTCCTTGTTGTTAAGAATTCGCATTTATTAAGGTTTATATATAGCTTTGCAATGCGTAATCTCTATAGGACTAGTTTAACATACCCCTTATGCATAGCTGCATTACTGCTATAGATTAGGATATTATTTAAATAGACAATATATATTATATCTACTAGCTCTTCTAGTATAGCATTAATATATTCTTAGAAGGTAGCGGGTGCGTTTACTAGGCCAAAAGGCATAATAAGATATTTAAAGTAACTATATTAGCATTAAAAAGCTATTTTCTACTTATTGCCCTTACAGATACATATCCAGTAGTAAGCATCTTTTAAGTCTAGCTTTATATAAATTATCGCTCCTCTTAATCTATTTAATAATTCTAATATAAGGGGAAGAGGGGCCTTATCCTTCTTAGTAACTCTATTAAGGCCTTTATAATCTATATAAAGGCATAGTTAGCCTCCCTTTTTTAGTATAAATTAGATTAGCGCTCCTGCTGGACTTATTAATATTCTTATCCAGCCTTTCTTTTATATATCTACTAAGTATTTACAGAGAACTTATAGCTTTTTCTTTACTAGGTTATAAATTAGCCCCTATAGTAGCATTCCTTCTTTTATTAATTCTATTATATAAGTTTTCCCTTTTAAAGAGGGTAGCCTACTAGCTAACTCCTTTAAAAACATATCTATAAATTCTTTATATTTTAATAAGAGTGCCTTTATAGTAATTTCTTTATTTGTTTTATTTTTATCTAGCTCTCCTTAGGAGATAAATAGTTATACTATATATTAGCTAAGGATTAGCATTATACCTACTGCTTTCTTTATATAATAAACTTATTATAAACTAGTAACTAGCTTTAGGTATTCTCTTATTACTAGGTATCTTTAATAACCTAATGTCTATAATAGTACTTTTAGCTTATAGTCTATAGCCTAGTCTATTCCTAGGATTAGTCCCTCCCTATTGTTTGCTATATAATAGCAAAGTTAATAGAATTTGCTATAACCTATATTATCTGTTATTTATACTACTCTATAAATAATACCCTAGTGCTTTAATTCTATTAGTAAGGCGCTTTCTAGCTTTACCTTATTTGCTTTCACCCTGCTTTAGTTAGCTTTAGATAATAAGTTTAGATATATTATTAAGTTTATTACTCCTAGGTTAAATAGTATATTTACTACTACCTAGCTTCCTTCTTACTATAGTTTTGTTTTTATTTTTATTTAGGAGTTATTAATTTTGTTTTTAAAGTCCTTAATTTAGCCTAGGGGTTTAACTATAATAACATATCCCTAGGCACATGCTATAGTTACTAGTATTATGTTTAGGTCTATAGCCTACACTGCTTTCTTATAGTTACTATAATATAAACTTATTATATGCCTATTTAATCTGCATATCTTATAATTAAGTGCTTTATAATAAGAAGTAATATAGCTGTATTTTTTACATTTAAAACAGGAATAAGATTACTAGCCCTAGGTTGTTTTTCTTTTACTACTTATCCCCTGCTTGTCCTTTAATAGTAATATTAACCTAGCTTGTTTCCTATAGGGATAGGGTCTCTTATTATAACCCTTAATAGCTACTTCTGCCTTATAACCCTGTTTAATAAGGTGTGCCTAAGACTTAAGAAACTCTTAGCTAAGGATCTGCTTTCTTATTATATAGTTTAAGCTGTTAATAAATATATAAATCCGAATGCTCTTAAAGATATCTTTAGGTAACTTCCCCTTTATTTTCCCCTAAATCTTAATAAATACTATAAATAGCTAGTTATCTTATTGCTATAACTTTAGTAATAACTTTATTGCTTTTAGGCAGTATGTATTCTTATTTATTACTCTGTCCTTTAGCTATATAACGAAGTCCTTCTAGCTATAATTATTAAAGTCTATAATCCTGTTTAAAGCTATATACCTATTCTATTATTGCTTTGCTTTCTTTACTAAATAGCTGCTAGTATAGGCAACCTTAGTTAAGTTATTTATAAAGGTTACTTTATTTATAATAAAAGCTATATTTAAGTCTGTAAAAAAGGATTATAAGTTCTTATAGCTATTTCCCTTATAAACTAGGGCTTTTAATTATGCTTTTATAAGGCTATGTTATAAGTAAGTTACTATTAATTAATTGCCTAAAGTGTTTATTTAAGGGAAAGCAGTTAGACTAGCCTTCTTAGGTATAGTTACTAAGAGGTTTATTAAGTCCTACTGTATTTTCTTAAGTTAAGCATGCTTTTAAACTAGGCATAGCTTTTTTATAGTTTTCTTAAGTTCTTAGTCTAACTTTTCTTTTTTATTAGCCTATATATTAATATCTTAAATTTAGGTATGCTAGGGTTTAGGCTAATAATGCTAATTACTTATAGTACTATTAAGGTAAGTTTATCTTATTTCTATAGGTTTTTTTGTTTTACCCTTTAATATAAGTATAAGGGTTTCTAGCTATAGTATAATATCTTATGCTATAGTAATACTAAAGCTGCTTTTATTTCTATTAAGTTTATTTAATACCTCTGTAGTTACTATGTTAATACAGCTGCTTACTTATATATTTATTCTTTAGGTTAATATCTTTACTAAGCTAATAGTTTACTATCCTTATAGAAAAAAGCAAATATTCTATTATAGTTAAAGGTTTACTAGTAAAGTAAAGACTATAGTTAAGCATACTTAAAGCTAAATAGCTATAGGTAGGGTTAGTAATATAAATACTATATTTACTAGCCTCTTTATTTCTCTATAAAGCCTGTCCCCTTATATACCTATGCACAGCTAGGGAGCGGCTTGCCCTAGTAGGTCTCCGTACTCTTACGCTCTTGTCTCGTGACTCTCCTAACACCTACTTACTTATAATGCATAGTCTAGAAATAACTAAGCTAGTCTAAACTATAGTTAGAAATAATCTAATAAGGGAATCCATAAAAATACCACTAATAATATTTAAACTATTCTATATATGCTTTAGCTATTATACTTATTATTGCCTTTAGTTACACATACTTTAAGAGATAGTTTGTAATAACTATTAGAAAGTATAGTAATACCTTATTATATACTAGAAGTTTTATTATAAAATCTACTAAGATTTATAACTAGTAATAGTCTATAGCTAGTATAGGCTTTAATAAACCCTAATAAAGTTATTAGCTCTTATGCCTACTAAAGCAATAGTAGTTTTATATATACTATACTATATCCTTTAACATTCTATTCTAGTAATAATCCCTATATAGTGCTTAAAAAGTAGTATTTTACCCTAAGTAGCCTAATATAAGCAAGTTATAAACCTATTATATAAGTAAGGTAGTAAGAGGCTTATAATAAGGTACCTAAAGCTATCCCTAAAATTATAATACTTTTTATATATTTAAAGTATAGTTTACTATTTATAACTAGGTTTTTATAAATATAGGAAACTTTTGCTTTACTATTAATACTACTTCTAGTTAGATTTAGTATAAACTATCCTTAGTAATCCCTTAGTTCTATAGATTTTAAAGCTATTTATCCTAATACAAATTAAAGCCTAGTAAGAAAGGGCCTAAAACCCCTAAATTAAAGCCTGCTATTATATTTAAATTATCTAGGTTATTTTTATTTTAGTTATTACTCTCTTTTAGTTTACTTAAATTAAAACCTACTATTATCTTTAAATTATTTAGGTTATTCTTATTTTAGTTATTACTCTTCTTTAATTTGCCTATTATCTACACCCTAACTAGGTTTATAGTATTAGCTTTTAACTCTTAAACTATTTCTAATATCCTTTAAATTAGGTAAAATATATAACCTACTAGCTATCCTTCTTTTCTTTAATCTTAGTTTTATTAGAATAGAGTATTTAAATAACCTGCTTATATACCTAGGTAATAGTATAAGTAATAGTTAAAAAGGGATAATATTTTTACCTATCTTACTTATCTTTTAGATATCTTCTAAGGGGCTGTAAAATACTCTAAATTCTTATAATTTATAAGAATTATAAATAGCTAGGCCATACTTCTTAGCTTAGCTAACTATGCCTTTAAGCAGGAAATAATACTAAAGAGCTTTTTATTATAAATTATATAATTCTGTTATATAGCCGTTAGCTATACTAAGTAGTATGCTACTAGCCTTTATATTCCCTTTAAATTATATTAAAAAAGATATCTGCTTATAGCCTTATTAAAGGAGTTAGCCTTTACTTATATTTCTAAGTTAGGATTTTATTATATAAAAATTAAAAATAAAATAAAGGTAGCTTTAAGCGCTTAAAATGCCTTTTTATATTTTAGGAACTAGTAAAACCTAGTAGCCTTCTTAGTAAGGTTAGTTAAAGGGCTTATAAGGTCTAAGAAGTTATTAATAAACTCCTAATAAAAATTTATAAAGCCTAAAAAGCTTTATATTTTATAAACTATTTAAAGAAACTTTTAATCCTAAATAGCTATAATCTTTTCTAGGTTAGGGTAAATAGCCTTTTTAGCTTTTATAATAAAACCTAGGTACTTTATCTTTATAACTATAAATATATACTTATTAATATCTAAGTATAGCTTAGTATATTTTAGTTATTATAAAACCTCTTATACTTTTACTATATAGTCTTTCTTAAAGCCCTTAGTATAAATAAAGATATTATTTAAATAGGCTATTATAAAGTCTCTTAATATATTCCCTAAGGTATTATTAATATATTATTAAAAAGTAATAGGTATTCCTATTAAACTAAAAGAGCAAACCAGCTACTTAAAGAGTTTAAATCTCATTTAAAATGCTATTAACTGCTTATTCCCTTTAGTAACCTATAGCTTATAAAAGGCTATATAAACATTAAGCTTAGTAAAGTATTTTACTTTAGCTAAAAAGTAAAGGGTCTTTTTAATTAAAGAAAGGGAATACTTATCCTAGGCTATAACTTTATTTAATACCTAATAGTTTATATAAAATTACTAATCTTCTCCTGCCTTTTTAAGAAGTAAGACTAAAGCCTTAGCTAATAAAAAGCTAGCTTATATCTAACCTTTATTTATAAGATTTATAATTTACTTTTATATCTTTAAAAGCTACTTTTAAGGTATATTATATAAGGAAGCCTAAGAAAGCTTAAAGTTTATACTATTAGGGTTTTTTTATAAATAAATACAATAGTCTGCAGTCCCTTTATATAATAATAATATATTTACCTTTTTCTTATTAAATAAGTCTTTAAAATCCTAAAGCTCTTTTAGTAAGTAGTTTAAAAGCGTTCTAACTAGGTCTGGTTTAGGTATAATTATATTAAGTATTATAGTTATATTTTATAAGTTAGTAGCTAAGAACTATATATCTTTTTCTTTTCTTACTACTACTTATTATACTATCTTAGTATATATAAAGCCTAATACTATAATTATTAAAGTTACTATCTTTCTTGTAAATATTACTTATACCTAAAAGTTTCTTAATAAACAGACTATAAGTAACTCTTAGGCTATATATATTATAATATCATATTACTTTAACTATAGGGTTCTTAAGATATATAACTAGGTAAGGCCTAGGATTATATATATTAAGACTAAAAAACTCTAGCTATTTATATTAGTAGTAAACTAAGTAACCCTAGATATTATAGTTAAGCCTTTGTAGTAGCTATCCTAGCCTTACTTTTTAATAAAAATAGCTGTTTAGATTATTTAAGGTTAGGCTAATAAGAATATAAGAAACCCTATGCTTTATATAAAAGATTTACTTATAGTAGTATAGCTATTATACCTACTATTTACTTATATATTAGTAAAGGCTATTTTATTAAATAAAACTAGTAATAAAAAAGGATTAGAGTTTATTTTCTTTTCTATTTATTTATATGCCTTTTATAGTAATTATAATAGCTAACTACTATTTTCCTCCCTCTTACTAAGCCTTAAGCTTAAGGGCTGTCTTTTTTTAAGTTATTTTTAACTTTAGAACTAACCTAAAATATAGTTATATTAACTATATATATATTAGTCTTTAAAGGATATATAGGAAGAAGGCAGTATACCTTTAATTAATATTTAGTAACTTTATAGTATAAGTACTATTTATTATTATATTATAATTATATCTCCTTTACTAAAACCTACTTAGTATATATTTTTTACTACTTAGAAGAGAATATAATATTTATGCCTATTATTTCTATATTACCTTCTTTATTTTAAAATATAGCTAAAGAAAATCTGGTTATTATATAGTATTAAGCCTTTAAGTATTTTTTTATTTTATAAGATTTAAGATTAAGAGTAATGCTTTATAACCTTTTTATTGCTTAAAAGTAGTTTATATAAGGGATATTATATCCTATATAGTAGTCTTATATTTTCTTATTTAAAGCTATATATAGTTTAAATAGTTTAATAAATTCTGCCTAATAGTATTCTCTTATTAAGACTAGCTTTTACTTAAAATAAATAAAAAAATTATTAAATTTCTCTTTAAGTTATTATTTAATCTAATCTAGTTTAATAGTAGTATACTTTGCTTAATAAGAATTTAGAAATAAGGTATTAAGATATATTAGGAACTTCTTTAAAGTATAATTAATAAATTTCCCTATTTTAAAGAAGGGTAAAACCTAAGCTTAAACCTAAGTTAATAAGTATTAGTAAATAAAATACTATTTATCTTAATTATTCCTAATAAAGGCACTATTTACCTTAAGTTTATAAGCTAAAAGGCTTTTTTATACTAAATATTTAATCTAGTTTCCCTTATAAAAGTTACTTATATTAATAGGTTTTCTTTTTAGTTTTGCCTTTATTAAGGCTACCTGCTGTTTACTTATACCTACGGTATCTGTATTAGTATTATAAGATATATCTAAAGCAGATACTATTTATAGCTATTATTTTAGCTTAGTAATTTTACTTACTATATTCTTATTTATTATTTCCTGTGCTATTACTATACTTTAGAGGTATAGTAGCTCTTATATAGCGCTAGTCTTAGCCAGGTTAGCTATAGTATTATGTTATATTATATCTATTATTATTCTGTTTATTATAAGTATAACCTGTATATTATGTTAAGGTTTTTAGGGTAAATAATAAAAGGATAAATAATATATATTATAGTCTTATTAGAATACTACTATAGAGCTAATAACTTAAATAAGAATATTATTTATAAAAAAGAAAAGAAGGAAAAGATTTATCTAATTCTAATAACCCTTCCTTTATAGTTATATATATAACTAGGGCCTAAGCTGCTTGCGTATTGCTTACGTAAAGCCGTCCGCTCTCCGGCTGTGTAGATCCGAGCTTCGAGCTCGAATCCATCACAATAAATTACTTTTAATACTTTTTTATTATTAAAATTACCTTATTTTACTAATATTAGCTTATAGCTTATTATTTATTATAATACTAATACTACTTATTGTTATGGTCCGGCCTAGTAACTAACTGCAGAACTAACAACTTAAATAATAATAATATTTATAAGGAAAAAAGAAAGAAAAAGGTCTGCTTAATTCTTATAAATTTGCTTATATACTTCTGTATTTATCTTATATTTACTTAGGGCTTAAATTGTTATATATAGCTTATATAAGGTAATTATTCCTTTAATTATATAAATCTAAGCTTCTAACTATATAAATCTAAGCTTCTAACTATATAAATCTAAGCTTTTAGCTTAAATCTATTATATAGCGCCTTTTTTAGTATTTTAGTATATTTAACTAAGAGGTAAAGTCCCTTTTTCCTTAAATAACTAAATATAACGCGCTCTTTTATTAAGTATGATTAGGAATTCTTATATATTTAGTACACTAAATTACTAGAACTCCTATTAACCCTACTTCTTTAATTATTTAAAGACTACTTGTAATTATATATATAACTGATTTCCAGATTAACCTTGTTGAAAATTACAGGGAATTTTCAGCACTCTAGTAGTTGAGATATAGGTATCTCCTGAGTGGTTAGACGGACCCACTTTTACAGCTAATAAGATTATTTTAGCAGCTACAGGTAAGAATATTAATAACTATTAATAACTAGCATTAACCTTTTATATCTTATTATAAACTAATAATAGCTATAAAATATATTAAAATACAGGAATTTAAAGCTTTTTTAATTGCCCTATAGCTAATAATAAGTACATAAAAACGCAACTAGTAGATTAGCAGCTAGCTAGCTATTAAAGCTATTAAAGGTTAAAATCTTAACCTTTAAAGAAAAATTCTGCTAATTTAAAATCCGGAAAAGCATGGCGACGACTTAACTGCTTTCCTTTATAGGAAAGTAGGTTACCCTATAGGTTATACTAATTTATAAATATCTTAATAACTAGAGGTCTTAAAAAAGTCTTAGGAATACTATTAAAATTAGAGAATTTAGGGCTTTCTTTTTATGTAAAAAAAATTTTTTAAATGAAATTTAGAAAATTAAAAAAGTTAAATATAAGACACATTAGCACTTAGTTTATTAAGCCGTAAGTTTATTTTTTTGTTTTTATATATAAATGATTTTTACAGAAAAAGAAAAGTAGCTTATAAAACCTAGCTAGCGGCTATAGGGCCTAAAAAAGGTTAGTGGGTATGTAAGGGAGCTATACACTTCCTTACCAGACCTAATAGCTGCTGCTACTACTAAATTCTAGAAATTTTATAAAAATTCTATATAAATCCAGTATAACTTGCCTTATAAATCTAGCATAAACTTCTAAGATACCTATTATTTTCAATAGGTTATGAGCCCGGAAGTAATTTATAAAGGTTAAAATAACTAATTTTATAGAGGGCAAAATAGCTGCTTTTTAATTAAGCAAAAACCACTACTTTTTGAAAATCCCTTCTAAATTCCTAAAAAATAAAAGAAGGTCTGCGTTTTTAACTATCTAAAAGCCCTATAAATAAATTTTATAGGTAACTTAACTTATTTTATAAAGGGCCACTACCCTGTCGTAAAAAACAGTCACTTTATAAGAGTTTATAATAGAAGTTAATAAAGATTACCAGGTCGCTATAAGCTAATAAACCAGCTATAATGCTAAACTTAAGAGGGTTATAAATAGGCAGAGTTTTAATATAATCACTCGAACTGATAATTTAAAAAAATTATCTGATGTTATGGTCCGGCCTAGTAAGCAACTGCAGAACTAGCGACTTAAATGAGAATAATATTTATAAGGAAAGAAGAAAGGAAAAAGGTCTGCCTAATTTCTATAACCCTAAATATATACTTTTATGTCCGCCTTATATCCACTTAGGGCCCGAATTGCTTGTTTATAGCTTATGTAAGGCAACCGTCCTTCTGCCTGTATAGATCTAAGCTTCTAATCATATAAATCCAAGCTTCCAGCTTAAATCCATTACATAGCCCCCTTCCGGCGTCTTATTATCCCTATAAAGGTCTTCTTCTTATAAATAAACTAGATTAAACGCTCTCTTACTATTATTTACTAAATTACCCTATATGCGCTCTTGCTATTATTTACTAGATTACCCTACATAAGTAGTATGTAAGGTTCTTTAGACCTACACTAACATTAAGTTCTCTCTAAATCCTAGTACTTACACCTGCTAATATTACCTAAATTAATTATAATATGTTAGAATATTAGGTCTATACTAAAGTTAGTTTATTTTAATCTAAATTAATTGTAGTCGCGCCTGTCTTTATTATATAGATTACTTGCATAAGTGTCTGACCCTCCCTAGGCATAAATATTAGACCCCTTCCTTATAAAACTCCTACTTATTCTCTTTAATATAACTTCTCTTTATGCCCTCCTTATAGTCTTTTATTTTATAACTAAACTCCTATTAATATTTTTAAAGTCTTCTTATTGCCCTTATTTTATATTTTAATTAATCTTAGCTTTTCTTTTATTATAGCTACTTCCCTAGATATTGTTTTTAATAAATATTTTGCTTATCCCGCCTGTCTAAATATAATAGAAAATGCCCTTATTATAGGAGACTTTAGTAATAAGGAGTATGCCCCTATAGCTAAGTTAGAGTATTAATATATACTATATATTTATAATACTAGCGTTTAAGGGACTATATTATATACTTTAGGTTCTTATAAGTTATATAAAAAATATTAATTAGCCTACTAAGTCTGCGTATAAGATTACAAACTCCTTGCTTTAAACCCTTAATTATATTATTATATCTGTAAGATAGAGAATCTTATTTACTATAAAGCTACTATACATACTTCTACTATTTCTGCCTAGAATAAGTAAAAAGTAAAATATGTAGTTATAACTCTAAAATTCTATTATATTTGTAAATATATTATATACTACCTTAAAAACACCTATTAATACACTACTACTATACCTTTATTATATATAACTATAGGCCCTATTAAGTCCTCTTAAAATATAACTTTAAACCCTTAATCTGTATTTATACCCCTTTTAAACTTTATTATTACTCTGCCCTAATAATAATATGCTAATATAGGAGAACTTATTAGTATACTTAAGGGGTTATATAAAGCTATTACTAAGAACTTAGCCCTTATCTGTTCTGCATCCTTATAGCAGTCCTATTAAGATAATCTGTTTTACTTTAGGCCCTTATTATCTTACTACTAGGAAGCTACTTATAACCCTATAGTTATTATTATTACCCTTACTAGTACTACTCCTAATATCTAACAGGACGTTACCTTAGTATAATTTAGGTTCTTCTTAAACCTTCTTAGCCTCTGCTATATACCCTAAAGTAGTAGCCTGTAAATCGGGCTTGTTTTCTTAATATATGCATGCTAATACTTATTAGAAATCTGTTAGGAAATCTTTTTTTTCTTTTTTTTTCGCATTATTAGATAATAATTATAAAGCCCGTCTACTAGGCCTATTATTACTAAGGACGCTTCCCCATTATGTCTTAAATCTTTCTAATGCCTTTGTTTTTAAGAAGCTCTTTAAAGGTTTCTAAGTTAGCTAAGTATAACCTTATTACTTTACAAAAACATTCTGCTGGTTCCTGCGGCCTTATATATTTCTTATAGCTAGGATTTCCTTTACTATATATTTTACTAAGTCCTTATTATTCTTATAGAGTAAGAGCATAGGACCCGGTCTAGAATTAGCTAGCTATTATAATAATAGTGGGTTAGAGGCAGCTCTTTTAATTAGATTAATATAAAAGACTAGGTATATACTCTGCAGAATATTTAGACAAACTATTAATAGTATAGGTGTATTTAAAACCTAATACTTAGCCTTAACCTAGTTAAGTTTATAACTAGGACAGTTTATCTTAATATAGTAAAGATTTAACTATATAAAGTCTCCTGCCTAGTATTACTCTACTAGCTATCTGGATCTGTTTAAGGCCTTTTATTATTATTATTAAGTAAAATTAATAGTAGCTTATACTAAAGCAGTTTCTTTCTAAATATATTCTAAGAATAATACTACCTTTCCCTTAAGGGAAGTTATACTCTTTATTGCCTTTAGTATATATTAGACTAGTTTAATATTAAATCCTTTAAGCACCTAATTTGCACTTATACTAGTTATTATTAATATGCAATTATTAAGCGCTATTTAGCATACTAGTAAGTAACTAGCCTAGTCCTATTAGGAGAAAGTAATAATTACTTATAGTACTATCTAAATCTCTTAATTTATTTGTTTTATTCTGCTATTTATTTATGGGTAGTATAATATAAAGAGTAATTATTTAATCCCTATATACTTATATAGTATAGTCTAAAAACGACTTAATTAATCTAAACTGTAGTTAGATATAATTTAATAAGAAAACCTATAAAATTACTACTAGCAGTGTTTAAACCGTTTTATATAAGCCTTAGCTCTTATAGTTATTATTACCTTTAACTGGACGTACTTTAACAGGCGGTTTATAATTATTATTAGGTAGTATAGAGACTTTGTATTATATGCGGGAAGGTCTGTTATAAAATCTACTAAAATCTGCGACTAGTATTAGTCTATAGCTAGTATAGGCTGTAGGAGCCCTTGGTATAGCTAGTGGCTCTTTTGCCTATTATAATAATAATAATTCTGTATATACTAAGCTATATCCTTTAATATGCCCTCTTAATAATAGTCCTTATAAAGAGCTTAAAAGGTAGTGTTTTGCCTAGGGTGGCTTAATATAGGTAAGTTATAAATATATTAAATAAGTAAAGTAGTTAGGGGCTTAAATATAGGGACCTATAATTAGCCTTAAAATTATAAAGCTCCTTAAGCGCTTAAAGCATAATTAGCTATTTAAGACCTTATTTCTATAGATAAAGGGAATCTTTGTTTTAATATAAGAACTGCTTTAAGTTTAATAATATATAAGTTATTAGCTATAACTCTCTAGTCCTATAATTTCTAAAGGTAAATCTCTTAGAAAAGATTATATTCTTAAAAAAGGCTTTCCTTAGTAATTTATTTATATCCTATACTTATGTTTCCTTTATTTAGGTTATCTTTATTTAGGTTATTAGTCTTTAGAGAGTTACTTATTATTTAGACCCTAATAGGAGATGTTATACTATTTACCCCTTCCTAACTGCTTACAGACAGCTGCTAAACTAGTTATAATATGCATTCTACTAGTTGCCCTTCTTTTCCTATATCTTATTTTTACTAAGATAGGGTATTTAGTTAGCCTGCCTATATGCCCAGATAGTAATAAAGGTAATAGTTAAAAAGGAATAATATTTTAGCCTATCTTACTTACCTCTTAAATATCTCCTAAGGAGCTATAAAGTATTTTAGGTTCTTATAATTAGTAAGGATTATAAACAGCCGTGCTATGCTTTATAACTTAGCTAACTACGCCTTAAGGCAGGAAATTATACTAAGGAGCTTCTTATTATAAATAGTATAGTTCTGCTCTATAGCCGATAATTATACTAAGTAGTATACTATAGGCCGCCAGACTCCCTCTAAATTACGTTATAAAAGGCATCCTCTTAATGCCTCCATTAATAAGTTAGCTTTAATAAGCATATCTAGCTTAGAATCCTATTATACTAGGATTAGAAAAGACATAAAAGCTGTTTTTAGTGCCTAAAATACCTGTTTATAATCTAGGGACTATAAAAACTTTACACCTTTCTTTATAAGGTTAGTAAGGGGGCTAGCTAACTCTAAAAAATTATTAATAAAATCCTAGTAAAAATTTGTAAAGCCTAAAAAACTTTATATACTATATACTATTTAGGGGAACTCCTAGTCCCTAATAGCTGCAATCTTCTCTAGATCTGGCCGAATAGCTTTACTAGCCTTTATAATAAAACTAAGATATTTAACCTCTTAAACTATAAAAACATACTTATTAATATCTAAGTTTAGTCTAGTAAGCTATAGCTAGTATAGGACCTTTTGTACTTTTTTTATATAATTCTTCTTAAAGCCTTTAGTATAAATTAAGATATTATCTAGGTAAGCAGTTATAAAGTCCCTTAATATATCCCCTAGTATATTATTAATATAATGCTAGAATAAAGCAGGTGCCCTAGCTAAGCTAAATAGGTAAACTAGCTACTTAAAGAGTCTAAACCTAGTTTAGAATATAGTTAGGTGCTTATTGCCCTTAGCTATATAAAGTTAATAAAAGGTAGCTTAAATATCTAGCTTTATAAAATATCTTACTCTAGCTAGAGAGTAAAGAGTTTCCTTACGTAATAAGAGAGAGTACTTATTCTAATCTATAACTTTATTTAATATATAATAATTAATATAAAATCGCTAACCTTCTCCTGCCTTTTTTACTAGTAAGACCAGAGCCCTAGCTAAGGATAAGCTAGCATAGATCTAACCATTATTTATAAGGTTAACTATTTGCTTTTATATTTTTAAGAGCTACTCCTAAGGCATATTATATAATAGTGCCTATAGGAGGTTTAGTGTTAACCTATTAGGATTCTTTTATAGCTAAATATAATAATTAGTGCTCCCCTAGTAAGGTAGTAACTTATTTGCCTTATCTTTATTAAATAAGAATATAAAGTCCTAAAGTTCCTTAGGTAGGCAGTTAATTAGTATTTAAGTTAGGTCCGGCTTTGGTACTATAAGCTTAAATATAAAGGTTATTTTATGTAAATTTATAGCTAGAAACTATATATTTATCTACCTCTTTAATAAACATCGTGCTAACGCTGTATAAACTAACCCTATAATAGCTATTATAAGTATAATAACTCCTCTTGTAAATAAAGCCTAAACCCGGAGGTTCCCTATAAAACGGACTACTAAAGAATCCTATGCTATATAAATCTTAATATTATATTATTTTAACTATAAAGTCCTTAAGATATAAGAGTATATAAGTCCTGGAATTATATAGGCTAAGATAAGAAAACTCTAACTATCTATATTAGCTATAAAGCAGGTAACCTTTAATATTATTATAGGACCTTATTACAAATCGTCCTTACCCCGTTTCTTAATTAATACTACTGTCCGAACCTATTATAGTTATGCTAATATAAATACTAAGAACCCTATATATTAAATAAAGGATTTGCTTATAGTAGTATAACTATTATAACTATTATCTACTTATATGTTTATAAATGCTTCTTTATTAAATAGAACTAGTAGTAAAAAAGGATCAAAGTTTATATTCTTTTCTATTTATTTATATGTCTTTTATAGTTATTGGAATCGCTCGTCTGGAGGATGGAAGGGATACACGATAGTAACTGGGAATTATGGGTTATACGTATAATATATATGGCCTAATTAGCTAGATTACTATGTTATGTAACCTAGGGCAGTACTATGGCTATAATACTATACTTCTGCATTGTCCCCCTCTTTTTCCCCTTTAAATAATTATAACTATATAGAAATCAGACCTTTATTACCCCCTTGCGTTATTACTACAGCATATTATACCCTGTAAAACTATTACTAATTAGTGGTTATTATAACTACAGATTGGCTAGGAATTAACAAAAGAGATAAACTTCTAATATAATGCACTTATTTATTTAATTACATAAAATCCATTGTTTATACTACTTAAAAGTAACTTTTTCTATTATTATTAACTTTTACTACTTATCTATAATTATTAAGAAAGTTTCTTTAGAGAATTTACCCCTTATTATTAATTTACTACTAGTTTCTAATTAAAGTATTTTCTTTACTATTTATTACAGAAAAAACCCTAAAAATATTCTAACTACTTTATAGAGAAATAAGCTAAAGCTAATAAAGAAATTAACCATAAAAAAGTTATAACTTTTAAACTTTATAATAAATTTACATACTATATTAACTAGTATAAATCTAGTAACTAGTAAGGTACTAGGTTTTTATTTATATATTAAGAAGACTTTAAAGGATAAACTACTAATATTTTTAAGAAGATTACCCCTAAGGTTTAATAAGTACTTTAAGATATCCTTTAGAATTAAGGGATTAATATATAAGAAGGATTATAAAGACTAATTAACCAGGTACTTACTAATTTAGTTAGTATAGATAATTCTGTCTTCTTTCCTAATGGAAAGCTCCTAACAGGAAACAACACTATTAATACAACAATATTAATAACAACCTCACCCCCTTCTAACCCTTTTAACCATCCTACTAACAAAATAACAATACCCTCTCCCCTAGAATAATAAACTATATTAAAGGAAATTACTAATATAGACTAAAAAGCCTTAAACTTTTTTACTAGAGTTTATAATAAGGAAAATAAGTATTCTAAAGCACTTTTTAACTTTATATATCTAAAGGTCCTAATCTTTAAGAATATCTATATAGTATAAGGAATTTCGCCTAAGTTATACCTATTTACATTATTAATAATACTTATAGGCAATGCCTATAAGTATTACATTAAGAAATTTAGCAAAAGACTTATTTTATTTAATATAATAACTAAGTAAATAAAGAAAAACTTTAAGACTAAAGAAAATTAAAAATTCTACTAAATATAATTTTAAGAAATAAAGTTTTATTATATTATAGCTAAAAATCTAATAAAGACTAAACTTAAATATTTAGAATTAATAATTTAATAGCTCTTAGACTTATTTAATAGTCTTTACCCCCCCTCTAAAAAAGATATAATTCTTAGGCGCTAACTAGAAATATTTGTTTAAGATAGTCCTGAATTTAACTAGATAACTTATGTCTAAACTAATACCTATAAAGGCATAGTTAGTAATATTTACCGCTACCTTATAATAAAAGATATAATAGAACCTGTTTTAAAATTATTTACAAGCTAATAAATTATAAGAGAAAGCAAGTATTAACCTTCAAATACTACCCTAAGCACTAATATAGTCTTATTTACTAACTAATAATATTTATAAGCTTCCTAACCTTAAAATAAAGCTAGATCTAAGAAATACTTTATTTATTATAAAGAAGAATATTAATTAACTAACTATTTTATCTCTAAGCAAAAGAAAGCAAAAGATACTTAGTAGAGTAACTAAAGGTATAAATCCCCTCCTTCTACACACTAATTTTATGTATTCTTATAAGCATTTAAAGGTAAAGATAAAGAGTTATTACCCCTGGATAGTAGTAATAAGAATAAATATAAAAAAGCTGCTTAAAATATATTATTTATTGCCTTTAAAGAAGAAAAAGCATAAAGTAATAAAGAAGCATAAGAAACCCTTATATTTATAAATTTCTTTATATAAGCACTTAATCCCCCTCTCTTTTCTGCCTTAACCGTAAATTTCCTATAAGATAACGCCTTTAAACACGCATTATTTATTAAAAACCCTTATAACTATAATACTAATAAAACCACATAATAGCAGGTATTTCTTATAGATTTATAATATACTATAGAAACGTTTTATAGTATCCTCCTAAATACTAAAGTAGCTAGAATCTTAACTGCTAGCTAAGGTTAAGTTAAAGCCTTAATACACCTTATAACAGACCTTATAATTAAGCCTTCTTTTAACTAGAGAACTATTAACTTTAGTGCTAGAAGTATAACCTTAAATAGCATTTTAAAGCTTTTTATAATCTTTAGTATGATTTCTTTTTATATTTTTAATAGTGCTATATATTTTCTATATTTTATTATAAATATAGATAAAATAGGTATTAAGCTTAATAATCTTAAGAACCTTTTTATTTAAGGAGAAAAGAAAGTACTTAGTATCTGGAAATAGGGACATTCTTAGTGAATAATTAGTTCCTAAGAACCTGCTGTCTTTATACTCTTAAAAGCAGAAATTTACTAACTTTATTATTAATTTAGCCACCTTTTAATTAACTAACTACACAACCTTCTTGCTAAGGCTAGTAAAGATTTTAATAGAGCTAATATAGGAAAGATTATATATGCCTGTTACTAATCCTAGATAAATGCTAAGGCTCCTAGTAGATTTAAGTTCACCCTTAAAGACGATTTTAAATTTCACTATAAGGTTCTTATTAATATTATATAAATTAATAAGAAGCCTGTCCTTTATATTATTAACTTAGTAACTTTATTTTAAGCCGCTTGCTTTTTTAAACCCTAATAATAAAAAGCTTAAGATATCTAGAATACCCTTAAAGAATGTTAGATTAATATATATCTTAAACCCTTAGACTAAATAGTTTATAATACTAGAAGAAACTTTACTTTTAGTAAATTTAGGCATTTAGCTTAAGTATTATTAATTAATATTAAGGAAGTCTCTGTTAAAGTATATAATAGTATTAGAAAACTTAAGTAATATTACGCCTCTCTTTAAAAAGCATATAATATTATTAAGACTAAAGCTTATAGTCTTCTCTTAAAAGAGCAAATGCTTTAAATGGCTATTAAAGCAGTTAATAACTCTACTAGCCTATATAGCCTTATCCCTACCCTCTTAGTCTTTAGAACCTATCTAAGGATAATATATAATTCCCCCCTAAGCTTTATAGTTACCTAAAGAGCTAAAATGCTTTAGAAAGCAATAAATAAAGCAAGATATAGTCTAATAAGGTGCTAAGTTAATAATGCCCTTAACACTTAAAATAGCCTAATAACCCTACTAATATATAATCTTCCCTTAAACTTTAATATATAAGTTTATTATAAGAAAGGCAGATAAACTAGCCTATATAAGCTTTTTTTAATAGAAGAAAAGACTTATATTATTAAAATGTCTTATAGCCCTATAAAGTTTTAATCTATAGTTGTTAAACCATATATTACTTTGCTAAAAGCAAAGACTTCTTATAAGAATAACTAAGCTTAAAATAAGAAAGCTATAGAAATAGCTTTAACTTCCTAAGAAGAGCAAGGCCTAGGCCTAAATAACCCAGACTAGGAAAACACTAAGATTAATAAAATTATTTATAAGACTTCTCTTAATAACCCTATAAATCCACTATAAAGAGGCCGTAAAGACCTTGAAAATACCCTTAACCAGAAGCTTTCCTTATAAAGAAAGAAAAGGCTGATTTTTAACTTATAATTAACCTTTATGCGTAAGGAAAGATCTCTATGCCTAGAGAACCATTTAAACTCCCTAATAAGGCTAAGATTAATACTCTGCTAGTAAGAAATATATTTAAATTTGTTTAATTTAACCCTTAAAAGCATAAAAGTAAGAGACTCTTTAGTTTATAAATAGTATATAAGATTAAGGGTAAAGTAACTAATTCCCTATATAAAAAATCATAATATATTATTTAAGGCCATAGCAACCATAGGAAAGAGATTATTCTTATATAGTCCCTAACAATTTAAAGAGCTAGTCAGAGGCTTATTATTACTCTTGCTTTATTATTAAAAAGAGAAGGCATTATGGCTTAGTTAAGGGACATTACCTAAGCATATATATAGTTATAAACAAAGCTTAATTATATAATTCTTATAAAGCTTCTAGCACAAATTACACACCTTTACCTGCTAAATATTATTATAGTTATAATAAAGCCGCTTTAGAGAATTATAAAAGCAGGTATATATTAGTGGTTAATGTATTTTAATTATTATTATTAAAAGCTTCAGATAATTACTTCTATCTATAACCCATGTCTTCTAATTTCTTTAAAGGAAAGCTCTTATTTTAAACTTATTAGAATGTAGACTAATAACACGTTAGGTCTTAGTAATACTAAATTCTTTAATTATAAAGAAGTTAAGTTAAAAAATGCCGGATTTCTTACAAAGCTAAAGCAACGCCTAGAGAAATCAATACTATTAATGTTTAATAGTTGCATTTTAAGCAAAGCTAATGATAACACCTTTCTCCTATAATAAAAGGTATAAAAAAAGAAGCTATTAAAAGTTAACTAAAATAATTAAGCTTAATATATTAAGCAGAGAGCTTAAGGTGCATATATTGCTCTTATCTGCCAACCTAAAGCTTCTTATAATCTTTCTATTACTGCCTAAAGTTAATAACCAGAACCTAATAATATAACAAAGCTTAATAAGAGGCTTAGATAGCAAATTAATAATTAAAGCTATAAACTTTACTATATACCTCTCTTACTAAAAAATGCCTCTCTCTATTTTTTATTAACGGCTTTTTTATAAATAATAAAGAACTTAGCTTATAGCTTAGCTATATAATTATTCTTATTAATAAGGAAAAGAACGTTAATGCCTCTAAATTTACGCTTATAGGCAATATTATAACCTATAGCTTTATAAAATCTAAAAGAGTTATAAGAAGCGCCTTAGCATTAAAGCTATATAAAATGGTCTAAGGAGTTAATATTACTTATATAATAAGTATAACTTTAAGCATTATTACTAATTAATTAAACAAGCTAAATATCCTAATTATAATATATACTAACTTATTTTTATTATATAAATGTATAATTAAATTAGGCACTATAAAGGAGAAAAGGCTTATAATTAATATTATAGCGCTATAACAGTTATATAAGCAAAGGGAAATCGCGGAAATCTAATAGATAAATAGCCATAATAACCTCCCTAATATAATAATAAAAGCCTCCCTAAATAGAAGTCTTAAGACCTTTGTAACTAAGAATAAGGCTTAAATCTAAGTGGAAGGTTAGGTAAAAAGACTAGTATTAAGCATTAAAGCTAAAGCTGCTTAGGAGGAATTAAGCGCATAATAAAGAGTTAAAATTTAATAAATTTAAATATAATTAATTTAAGGGGCTTTAAGGATGCTCTAGACTAAGAAAAGTTATTTATTTAGATAATGTTTCTTATATATTGTAACGTTATTGATTTTTACTTATTTCTTGATTTTTACGGATTTTTTACGTGTTTTAGAGCTATTTCTCTTTTTTAATAAAGAGAGAGTTTGTAAGTATTAAAATCTCTTATCTAGAGGATGGAAGGGATATACAATAGTAACCGGGAATTATAGGTTATATACATAATACGTGTGCCTTAATTAGCTAGATTACTATATTATATAACCTAGGGCAGTACTATGGCTATAACACTACACTTCTGTGTTATCCCCCTCTTTTTCCCCTTTAGATAATTATAACTATATAGAAATCAGACCTTTGTTACCCCCCCGCGTTATTGCTACAGCATATCGTACCCTGTGAAACCATTAATAGTAATTATAATAGCTAACTGCTATTTTCCTCCCCCTTGCTAAGCCTTAAGCTTAGGGGCTGTCATTTTTTAAGTTATTTTTAACTTTAGACCTGGCCTAGGGTCTGGTTATATTAACCACATATATATTAGTCTTTAACGGATATATAGGGAGAAGGTAGTATACCTTTAATTAATATTTAGTAACTTTATAGTATAAGCACTATTTATTATTATATTAAGATTATATCTCCTTTACTAAAACCTACTTAGTATATAGCTTTTACTACCTAAAAGAGAATATAATATTTATGCTTTTTATTTCTATATTACCTTCCTTATTTTAGGATATAGCTAAAGAGAATTTAGTTATTATATAGCATTAAGCCTTTAAGCATTCTTTTATCTTATAAGATTTAAGATTAAGAGTAATGCTTTATAATTTCTTTATTACTTAAAAGTAGTTAGTATAAAGAATATTATATTCTATATAGTAGTCCTATATTTTCTTATTTAAAGCTATATATAGTTTAAATAGTTTAATAGATTTTGCCTAATAGTGTCTACTTACTAAGACTAGCTTTTACTTAAAGTAAATAAAAAAGTTATTAAATTTTTCTCTAGGTTGTTATTTAATTTAATTTAGTTTAATAGTAATATGCTTCTTTTAATAAAAATCTAAGAATAAGGTGTTAAGATATGCCAGAAACTCCTTTAAAGAGTACTTAATAGATTTTCTTACTTTAAAGAAGGGTATAACCTAAGCCTAAACCTAATTTAATAAGTATTAGTAAATAAAACACTATTTATCCTAAGTATTCCTAATAAAGGCGCTATTTACCTTAAGTTTATAAGCTAAAAGGCTCCTTTATACCGGATATTTAATCCGGTTCCCCTTATAGGGGTTACCTATATTAATAGGTTTCCTCTTTAGTTTTGCCTTTATAAAGAATATCTTATTAAAGGATGTCTTAAGCTGCCTACCTGCACTTATTATACCTATACCTGTATAACTTATTATAGGTTGTATAGTTCTTATATAATATCAATCGCTATAGGTTTACCTTCTAGGTAATATTATATTAGCACATTTATTTTTATTTTATATAACCCTTATATAGGTACTATAAAGGTTTTTAGGGTTAAAAAGGATAAATATTATATATTATAGTCTAGCTTAGTAAGTAACTATAGTACTAGCAACTTAAATAAGAATAATATTTATAAGAAAAGAAAAAAGAAATAAAATCTGCCTAATTCCTATAACCCTAAATATATACTTTTATATCCGCCTTATATCTACTTAGGGCCTAAATTACTTACATATAGCTTATATAAGCAACCATCCTTCTGCCTGTATGGATCCGAGCTTCTGACCGTATAGATCCGAGCTTCCAGCTCGAATCCATCACATCTGAAGCTGTTAATAAATTAATAGCAGGCTAAGGTTAAGGTCAAGGTTAAGGTTAAGGTCATACCCAAGGCTAAGGCCAAAGTTCGGATCCTGGAAAGAATGCTATAACCTCTTCTTTCAATAGTTCTATTACTAAAGAATTTAATAAGAAGGTTTATAGTTTTCCAGAGGGTGCTAAGCTAAAGGGTGCTGAAAATTTTAATTAATAGAAGCAGACCCTAGGCATTTAATTTAGACTCTGACTAAGCTATAATTCTTATAGTTATAAGAGACAGCTATACTAAAGGTCCCTAAGCTGTTATAGTTTAGCAAGAAAACCCCTTAGCTGCTTATAAATCCTTAGTTAAGTAGTATTTTTATAGTATAAAGATATAAAAAGGGTTATTATATAGCTAATTTTATACCCTAAATTTCTAAAGTTTTAAAGGGATATTAAAGGCTTTTAATGCTGCTTTTAATAACTATTTAGCTAGATTATCTATCTCTAGAGTGTAAATTGCCTTTATAAATTAAGTTAATTAGTATTTATAGTCTTTAAAAGGGACTTTTCCTTAGTAAGCTAAAAGGTAGAAATACTTTATAAGAGTAAATAAGGCTCTAAATATTCCTAATAACACTTTAAATCTCCAGTTCCTAATAGCAGATTTATTAGAAGAATAAAGAAATAAAAGCTCTATAGTCTTAAAAGCCTTAAATTATAAAGCATTAGGTTATAAAAATAAGAATTCTTAGGACTTTAAAGGTTCTAAATCTTCTAAAAATAAAGAAAAAGGAGAGTTTTCCCTTAAAAAGTCTTTTAATAAAGGGAATAAGGCAAGACCTAAGAAAGGTTATTAAAAAGGCAAAAAACCTTTTAAAAAGGCAGTAGAAGAAGGATTAAATAGTTCTTTTATATTAGGTAACTATAATCTCCTTAATAGGGTATATAACCTAGAGAATAATAGTAATAGTAGCTCTAAAGATTTTAATTTAGAAGCCTCTTTAAAATCAGATATAAAAGAGGAAATAACTACTCTTAAGGTTACTTTAGAAGCTATAAATTATAGCTATAGTTATAAAGGCATAAGGCATGCTTTACTTTATAATACTAGTTTTATAGTATATTTACTAAGCTTAGCTAACTATGCCTTTAAGCAGGAAATAATACTAAAGAGCTCAGAACGACGCGGTATTACGCCTAAAACGGAAAAGAAGCACAGAATCGGATTCCTTATTATTAATTACCCCCCCTAGTAATAGCGCATTATATAAAGGGAGTAAGCAGTATAAGGGGTATAATAATTAATAAATTTTTATGTAAATCCGTAACTAACAAAGGATAAGGCACTACTTAGGAAGAAATATAATATTAAGGAGAGAATTCTAAAGTAATAGTAGTATAAAAAAAACTAAAGAATAAAATAAAATTACTAAAGGAATTAATAATAAAAGTTATTCTAAAGGTAGAAATAATAAAAGTATAGGCTTTTATTAGAACTTTTATATAAATTACTATAAATATAGAAGGGGAGATAGCCTAAGTAAGAACTAATACAGGAGGCCTATAGGCCTTAATTATAAAAGTAGTTAGTAGCAGAGTAGAAACCATAGTTAAGAAGGCGGTTAAGGAGGTAATAAAGGCTGTTTATAGGACTAGATTAGTAGTTAGGGGGACTTAGGCAAATATTATAGCTTACGGAGTTATAGGGCAGAATATAATAAAACCTTTAGCCTAAACAGAGGGTATGGCGATACTAGCCTGCTATTACTAGGAAGCACTAGTAAAGGGAAGTACTATTAGCAAGGCAGTTAGGAATAGATTGCTAGGAGAGATTATAAAGGCAGTAAATAGCACTATTAGCATAGAGGAGGTAGTAGTAGCACGCTGATTATAGAGTAGAGATATAGTTATTATATTTATAGAAGTAGGAAGGAAATAAAAGGAAAATACGGCCTGGGTGGGAGTTGTCTTTAAACCTAAGGCGGAAGTAAATAGGAAGATGTTTAGTGTAATTATTAAGGGATTCCTAATACAATTAATAAACCATATTATAATTAAGGATATAAGGAAGAACATTAAAAAGGAGAATGGATTCAATATGGTAAAGATAACGGTATAGAAGCTAAGAGAAACAGCAACAAAGGCATTATTAGTAGTTAGTATTAAGGGCACTAAGGCAGTAAACCAACTATGCTATAGGGGAATAGTATACTAAGTAGAGATTTTTAATGCTAAGCTATATAACAAGATAATTCACCTAAAGTAATATTATAACTGCTATAAGATTAGATATATTGCTAAATACTATAAGGAGAAAGTAAGATACAGTAGGTATACTACTAAAAAACACCCTAAGGGAGAGAGGACTTGCCTGACGTTAACAGGCGAGGTACGGGAGAAATGCCTAAATTATACGGGGGTATATCCAGTATGGTCTTAACTATGCTTAGTAAGTAATAAGAGATAGCAGCAGGCTAGGGAGGCTTATGCTATAAGGCTACTATTCTTTTATAACTATTAGTTAGAGGTTGTAACGGCTACTACAGGTAAGGGTTATTAGGGAGAAGAAACCAGGGGACTAATAGAGAGGCAGCTAAGAGGAAGGAGCATATAACTAAGGGGCTCTTCTGCAAGACAAACCTATAAGCTAAGATTAGAACAACAAAGACTAGCAGAGGAAGGCATAATACTGGCCTTTTTACAACTGACTAGAGGGCTAAACAATACCAGAGCCAGCCTAACTAGGGTGCTCTAAAGCATATAATAAAGTATATAATTAAGGTTATGTACTAGAATATACAGAAGAAAAGCAATCTAGTATATCTGGCATTAGGGCATAATATTAGCCCTAAGGTAATAGCTATTTGGAAACCAGGAGGCTATAACAGTATACTACTAAATCTATCTTAAGGACACTATATATTAGCAATATATAGTGAAGGAATGGTAATTTATATACACTAGAAGATTAAGATAGGACTTTAGACTACAGGGAGGGGGGAGGATTAGTATAGTATTAAGCTATATAAAGTAGAAATATATAACATCTATTCCCTGGCTTATAAAAGGGAGTGGCAGACACCTTTATAATACTTTGCTAATACCTAGGCAAAGGGCCGGAGTGTGTTCATAGGGGACTTTAACTAATATTACCCCTTATAGGACAGATTTAGCTAAACATCTCTAGGGCATAATAAGATGTTAGAATTTATAATAAGGTAGTAACTCGGCCTAGCTATGCCGTTTAGGAAAGTAATAAGGAGAGAACATAATAGCAGGGATAGCACTATTAACTATGCATAAACCACCTATAACGTTAGTGTTGAATTTATTAGGCTAGTAGAAATCGCCGGATCTAACCATATGCCCCAGCTTATTAGCATTAGGATAAATAAGGAATTAAGCAATAGCCTAGGGTTAGTCTAGGGTTAGAGAATAGCAGACAAGAACCTTATTATAGCAAAGGCTTTAAACAAGCTTAGAAAAAAGGGGTTAGAGCTTCTGCTATATAACTAGTAAGAAATTAATAACTATATATAGTAGCTTACTTAATAGCTTACAGAGATAGCTAATACAGTAGCACCTAAGCAACCTTAAGGGCACAGTAAACCACAGCCTTAGTAGAATAAAAGGGTAAGGGATGTAATAGCAGAGGTAAGACGTGCTAATAGGCAGTGGCAGTAACAACAGACATAGGAAGCATAGCAGGCCTTAACGGAAGCTATAAAAAAACAGGATTATATTATCTTAAAAGAGAAGAGAAGTAGCTGGCAATAGGCAGTTAGTAAGTTATTTAGGTCTAAAGGGAGTCTTTAGACCCTAGAGCGTTAGGCCCGGCTATAGAGTAGACTTCTTCCTAAAAGGTAACAGGTCCTACTACTAACCTAGCTAGAAGATAATAGTAGGGAGGAGATAGTAAAGGTTATATATAAGGGTAAGGCAAGGGCATTTACAGAGAGGTTCTTCTCTCTATCCGCAGCTAGGGCTTTAGGTCTAGAGGCAGAGAAGGGAATAAGATACTATAATAATAATTAGGTAGTTTCTGTGTTTATAGAGGAGGAAATTAAAGAGGTTATAAAGAATATAGTAAGTTAGAAAGCCCTAGAACTAGACAAGCTGCTAACGGGTTTCCTTAAGCTATGCAGAGCGGCCTTAATATCATATTTAACACGCCTTATAAATGCTTACTATAGCTTAGGATATTATCCGGCCTCCTTCTAATAAGCAAAGGTAGTAGTTTTATATAAACCTAGGAAGTCCCCTAAGGAGTTAGGCAGACTAGGGGGGTAGAGGCTGATATTACTATTAAATATAATAAGCAAAGTGATTAAGGGAGCTATTATAAGGAGAATTACTATTATAGCAAAGGAAGGCTATATACTACTGGATATATAAATAAGTAACAGGGCTGGTAGATTAATGGAGGTAGCACTAAGCATATTAAAAGAGGTTATAAGGATAGCATGGCATTACTAGGGAATAGCATTATTACTATAGCTAGATATTACTAGAGCATTTAACACTGTTAGCTATAAACGATTAATCTGCACTATAAAGGAGTTAGGACTGCTAGGGTGGATGGCCAGATAGGCATAGGGCTTTACATTAAAAAGGAGAGCATAATTAGCGTTTAACGGACGTATTACTAAGGAAATCTAAGTCACTGCAGGGGTTCTGTAAGGGTTGCTAGCGTCTCCTATCCTCTTCCTGCTTTATATTATACTATTATATTAAAGACTAGTGGCGGCGGAATTAATGTTAATATTAGGGTTCTTAGATAATATAAACATTATAGTATATAGAAAAACAGCAGAGGAGATAAAAGTATAACTAGAAAGAGCCTAGAGAATATATAAGAAGTAGTTAAAGGAGTATAGGCTAAGGTTTAACCTAGGAAAGAGCGAGCTAATGTACTTTATAAGGAAGAGGCAGGCAATTATAATAATAATCTGACTTAGAAGAGCAACAATATAACCGACATAATTAGCGCGATTCCTAGGGGTTTGGATTCACCGGAAGCTTTATTAGTTAACCTATATAAAGAAGGTAAATACTAAATTATTATAGCAGAAGTTAGTACTTATAGTGCTAGCTGTGTTTACGTAGGGATGCTAACTAGAGTGTGCGAGATCCCTTTATATATAGGTAATAAGAAGCACAATAGCCTATAAAGCTGGGATATACTACACCTATAGCAAGCTAGAAGGGGTAGTACGGGGGGTAGTAAAGGTATTTATAAGGGAATAAAACGAATGCTTAAGGCAGGTTATAGGGGCATATAAGGCAACGCTAGTAATACTCTTAGAGACAGAAGCAGCAGTGCCGCTGGTGGATCTGTACCTTAATTACGTTAAATGACAATTCTACTAAAGACTTAAGGATAGTAGCATAGGCAAGAAGATACGGCAGGCCTGTAATTTAATAGTATTATAGCTACGACGCTAAGGAAGAGGCTGCTGACGTAATTACTATAAGGCGTTTCCTAATGCCCCCCCCCCCCTCCCTAGCAGCCTTATAGCTAGATAGGAATTAGAGAGGGAGTGGGAAAAATAGTGGATCTGGTAGAGGCATAAGGCTTAGGTAAGAAGAGGACGGGCAAAAGTAATAGCAGCAGACAAGGAACCTAACTTTAAGAGTATAAAAAAAATAGTAAAGCTTTATAATAGCCTGCTTAAGTATAAATCTACAGCCTTAGTTTAGCTTTAAACAGAAAAAATAAGGCTAAATGCCTTCCTTTATAACAAACAGGTGCCTAAGGTAACTTTACTAATATGTTAATACTAAGGAGGAGATAAGGATATTTACTACCTTATCCTGTTATGCCTAGAATATAACCATTTAAGACTGATTCTAGTAGTGCCTATAATGAGAGATCTGCGGGAACTTAGGGCAGCGCTTAACAACAAAAAGCTAGCACTAAATATTATAAAGTAGGTGCTTTTGACTAGGTGACTTTAGTAGTATAGGTTAGCAGAGGAGCTTAGTAAGGCGTAGCAGATACATAATAACAAGGCTAAGAAAGGGACTAGAGGCAACGGAAACAATAGAATAGAGAAGGAAGAGCTGGACTAGGAGGGGAGGTGCTTATAGGGGGTTTTTACTAATATACTAACCTTTTATATAAAGCATAACCACACTTCTGTTATTGTCTGCAGTTCTAGGGAACTGGCAGATATCTTATACTAATGGTTGGAAATAATAAAGACTTTATACTAAAGGCTTAGCGGGAGCTATATAAAAGAATATGGGTTTTCTCCCCTATCTTAAGGTTTTTCCTATATTAAGAAGTTAGTTAATGAACTAGTTAGTGGCTTTAGCTACCTAGCGTACATGAATAATAATAATAGTATATTTACTAAATTTTAAAGAGAATTTAAGTAACTATATTCCTTATAAAAAGAGAGAAGCTAAGCCTATTATAACTGCTAAAGGGAGAATCTACCCTAAGGGCTATAGTAATGCTAAATTCCAGGTGCTTTATTACTTAAAACCTGAAAAATATAGGACCCTTACTTTAAAAGGGGCTTTATATTTCCCTAGACTAAATATTAATATTTATAGTGGTTTAAAACACTACACTTTAGGGGGTTATATTATAAAGAATAACTTATACCTTATAGGTAGGTCTTATATTAGTATCTTAAACTATAAGAAACATGGTTTTTTTTTTAACTTTAGGGCTAATATACATCTATATTATAAAATAATAATAGTAATAATAGCTACTACTTTAACTATTCTATTTATTAAGCTAGCCACTCTATAGAGGTTTAAATACCCTTTAAAGAGCCTATTTAAAGCTTTAATACTAAGGATTTTAAGGATTTAAAAGGGGATTTTCTTATAGCCCCTTTTTATACAGTACTTATAGTCCTAAGCTAGGTCCCCTAAAGGAAGCCCTTTAGAGGACAGGAATTAAGCTTAGAAGAGCTGTTAAAGCCCTTAGAAGCCTTTAAGGCCTAGTAGGGGGCTAGGGGAGAAGGCCCTATACCTGCCTTTTTATCTTATAAGGATTTACAGATAAATCCTTAGGACCCTTATTAAAAGCTATTAAAATTAGCTAGAATTTAGCATATTTAATTAGGGCATATAGGGCTTGCATTACTAAAGAAAACAGCCCTAATTACTAAAGGAATTCCTGATTTTTCAGAGGTTAAAAATCAGGATTTTAAGTACTTAACTTATAATTTAGCTAAGATTACTAAAAGACCTAGTAAACAACCTATTCCTAACCCCCTTAAGTCTTTAGATTATATAAAGGGAAATACCCTAAAAATTAGTTTATTACCTTATAATAAGCAGTTAGTAAGTCTTATTTTAATAAATAGAAAAAGTCGCTATAAATAGTACTTTTTAATGGCTAATAAGGAAGGTAATACTATTTTTCTAGTATTAAAGGGATTCTTTAGAGGGCTTAAAAATCAGTATGCCACTTACCCTAAACACTTCCACTTTAACAGGGGATTAGAGGTTGATTCTAGCAGCTAAAATTGGCTAGTAAAGAAGGGAATTAAATTTATAACTTCTAGCCCCTATATCTATAAGCAAAATAGGTTAGCTAAGCATTTAATACGCACTATTATGAATAGATTACGGGCTACCCTATAGTAGGCAGGCTTACCTCTCTATCTATAGTGCTTTACCCTCCCTGCTATTATTAATTTAATAAATATAATAGTAAATAGCACTAAATTTAAGAGCCTAGCTTAAATACTTTCTAAGGAATTTAATTACCCTATTATAGATAATTTTAGCTTTATTAGAGCTATAGGATTATATTATTAGGTTTTAATTCCTATAAAAAAAAGGGTAAAAGCTTAAAAGCTAGCCCTTAGGACTATCTTTAAAAGGTTACTCTTAACCTTAGGTTTAAAAACCTACCTTATTTATATTCCTTCTAAAAACTTAGTATTTAAAACTAGTTTTTTAAAGATTATAGAGCCTATAGGACCTATATCTAGGGGCCTACCTAGATATTCTATAAGGGCTTTAAAAAGGGACTTTATTTTAGAACCCTTTAACTAAAATAATCCTTTAGAATGGGAAAGCCAAAATTATAATTCTAACCTTATTATAAAGGACTTTCCATAAGAGGATTACCCTAAACCTTAGAATTAAATGATTACCCTAGAGCTAGAGCCAGAAACAGAGCCAGCTGTAGTTCTAAAGCTGGATATCTTAAAAGATACCCCTTTTAAAGAAAATTTAGATAAAATAAATATTAATATAGTACTCTTAATAAAAAAGATTTGCTATAATGCCTAATAGAAGCTAAAGAATAATCAGTCTACCCTAAACTCTAAATCTTAAAAGCAAGCCTTAAAAAGTTTATAAAAGAAGGAATAGCTTAAAGCTATATATAGCAAATTTAAACAGCTATTACGGTCCAGAACCTTTAACTTTACAGGCATTAACCAAGTCCCTAAAGGTCAAAAAATCCTAAAAAATAAGCTAGTTTTAAAGCTTAAAAAGGATAAAGAAAATAATCCTTTAAAGTATAAAGCTAGGTTAGTAGCTAAGGGTTTTATATAAATAAAAAGTTTAAATTATATAAAAACCTTTGCTATAACTAGTATTCCCCCTAGCTAGCGGATTTTACTAGCCCTAGCTGCTTAGCATAACTAGGAAGTTAAATAAGTTAATTTTATAAGTGCTTTTCTAAATAATACCCTAAAGGAATTAATTTACATATAAATTCCAGAGGGATTTACTAAATTTATAGAGGCTAACCCCTCCTTAGTTAGCATAGCTAAGAAGTATAGTTATAAGGCTTTTATAAATTAAGTAATTATACTAAGAAAGTCCTTATATAGTCTAAAGCAAAGCTTTAGAGAGTGGCAGTAAGCACTAACCTTAGTGCTTAAATCCCTTGGATTTAGCCCCCTAGTGTCAGATTTAGCTATATTTTATAACCAGGACTTTAAGACCTTTATTATAATATATATTAATAATTATCTTCTTATAGGGCTTAATCTACCCTATATCCAGAAGCTTAAAAAGCAGATGTATAAGGCCTATTCTATAGAAAATAAAGTGCCTGTAGAATTCTTCCTAGGGGTTTAAATTCTTTAAAATAAAAGGGATAAAATTATCTAAATTTACTAATCCTAGTATATTTTAGAAGCCCTAGAGAGGTTTAGTCTTCTAGACTATAAACCTGTTAGAATTCCTATATAACCAGGGGTCTTAAATCCCTAGCTTTTAAAGCCTCTTATAGCTAAAGATATAAAGCTATACTAAAGTATAATAGGTATTATAATATACCTTATGCTGCTTATAAGACCAGACATGGCTTTTACCCTATAGTAGCTATTAATAGCCCTAGCCGTATCTTATATAAAGCACCTAAATCTAGCTAAAAGCCTGCTTAGGTATTTATCTAGCACTTAAAAACTAGCTATATCTTATAAGGGTCCCCTATTAAAAGCTAGTAAATCTAGTATATTAGATATATTACTTAGATTTTGTAATAGCGATTTTATAAGAGATAAAAGGTCTTTTAAATCTACTTATATATACCTTTATAAACTAGCTAGGGGCCCTATAAGCTAGAAGTCTAAAAAGGCTTTTACTATAGCTTTATTAACTATAAAAGCTAAATCTAATATAATTTACAAGGCTTTTTAAGAATTAAAGTGGCTAGAAGGGATATTTATAGAGCTTAAAATGCCTTTGAACCCTCTTATTTAACTTTATTATAATAACTAAAGTACTATAAAAACGGCTTATAATCCCGCTCTCTATAGCTATATAAAGCATACCCTTCTGAAATTCTACTATAACTAGTAGCTTATATCCTCTGGATTAGCTAAAATATAGTACCTAAATACAAAGAAAATGCCGGCTAATAGATTAACTAAGCCTTTAACTATTCCTATCCATAAGGCTTTTATAGAGCTTATAGGGCTAGGGGCCCTATAATCATCTATCTGGTTATGTAATATTCTCATTAAAAAGCAGCTTTTTAAGGTCACTAAAAACACACGAAAAAAATTCAGAAATTTACAAAAACAAACCATGCCTTTAACAGGCCCTTTTTGGCAAATCGTATGCTAATAACAGCGTTTTTTTTTCAACTACCCTATAGCCCTGAAGCAGGGCTATATTCTCCGTACCTTTGAATATTTAAATTGGATCATTTAGAATTCTGTCGAATTGTTTTATATAACCCTTCCTTTTAATCCCTAAGACTTCTTTAGAGTGCGTGTTAAAAATTATAGGGAATTTTTAGCACTTTAGTGGTTAAGATACAGGTATCTCCTGGGTAGTTAGATAGACCTACTTTTATAGCTAATAAGATTATTTTAGCAGCTATAGATAAGAATATTAATAACTATTAATAACTAGTATTAACCTTTTATACCTTATTATAAGCTAATAATAGCTTTAAAATGTATAAAAATATAAGAATTTAAAGCTCTTTAAATTGCCCTACAGCTAATAATAAGTGCATAAAAACGCAACTAGCAGGTTAGCAGCTGGCTAGCTATTCAAGCTACTAAAGGTTAAAGTCTTAGCCTTTAGAGGAAAATTCTACTAATTTAAAATCCGGAAAAGCAGGGCAACGGCTTAACCACTTTTCTTTATAGGAAAGTAGGTTACCCTATAGGTCATACTAATTTGTAAATATCTTAATAACTAGAGGTCTTAGAAAAGTCTTAGGAATACTATTAAAATTAGGGAACTTAGGGATATTTTTTATATAATAAAAATTTTTTAGGTGAAATTTAGAAAATTAAAGAAGTTAAATGTAGGACACATTAGCACCTAGTTTGTTAGGCTATAAGTCTATTTTTTTGTTTTTATATATAAATGATTTTTATAGAAAAAGAAAAGTAGCACGTAAAACCCAGCTAGCAGCCGTAGGGCCTAAAAAAGGTTGGTAAGTATATAAGGAAGCTACACACACTTCCTTACCAGACCTAACAGCTGTTACCACTGCTAGATACTAGAAATTCTATAAAAATTCTATATAAATCCAGTATAACTTACCCTATAGATCCGGCGTAAACTTCTAAGATACCTACTATTTTCAACAACCTATAATTCCTAGTTAATGCAGCATATCCCTTCCATCCTCCATACAAGCAATTCCAACACTCGCAAATTCTCTCTTTATTAAAGAAAAGAAATCGCTCTAAAAATGCATAAAACGCCTTAATAATCAGATATTAATAACCTAGTAATAAAGCGAAAAACATCCTCTAAATAAATGACTTTTGTTAGTCTAGGTTAAATGGTTATAGGGCTAAAAAGTGTTATAAGGGCTAAAGAGTATAATTCCCGCGTTTAATCCTACTAAATTAAGCGCTTATAATTGCGTTTAAATTTATCGAATTTAAACTCTTTACTAGACATTTAATTTGCTATTAACTTTAGTAAGGAATTAGGACTTTTCTATTCTTTAGTGGCTCTCGCAGCAGCTCTTATAGTTACTCTCTTAATAGGTCTTTTAACCCATCCTTCCACATGGATTTAGACTTTATTTTTTATTATAAAGGTCTTAAAAGCTTTATTTAGTAAAGCTTTAGTTATTACATCTACAGGATTATTATTGCTATTAATCCACTATATCTCGGCTACTTCTCTTCTCTTATATAACTACTATAAAACTATAATATTAATTATAATCCTTTTTTCCTTTATTATACCTAGTTTAATAATATACTTATATAATAAGAAAAAGTCAGTATATATTATTATTAGAATTTTTAGCTTATTTAATCAGTTAGTAATAATATTTAAAGTAGTGTTTATTATATAAGCAATATTAATAACTTAAACTATTCCATATAGCTTAAAAGCTGAGGTACTCCTTATAACTCTTTTAGACTTAGTTAAGCTATATGTTATAATATTTCCTTTAAGGGTAAATTTAAAGATATTATTATCCTTCCTTTTATTACCTTAAATAATTATATAGCCTAGTTAAGAGCTAAGGTCTTTATTATTCATAAAAGAACTATTAATAAAGACATAAAGAGCAGCGTTTTCTAGTAAGAAAAATATATATTAAAGTCCATAGTCTTAATTATTAATTTACTATTAAAGCCTTTTATTAAGCCTTAAAATATTATTAAATTCTAGTTATTAAACTTAGGCAGTAACAAAAAGATTATAAGATACTTTAGGTTAATATATAATAGTAATATATGCTTCTTAGGCTTGTTATTTAACATATTACGCTTAGTTAGTTAGGTTATTAACTTATAATAGCTTCTTTTCCTATGCTTTTTATTATAAGGAGAAGGTATTATTATTAACTTTGCTTAGAATATAGCCGTTAAACATTAGCAGTGTTAAACTCATTAACTTCTCTTTTAGCTTTATAAGGAATTTAGCATTTTTTAATTTAACTTCTTTATAATTAAAGAATTTGGCATTACTAAGTCCTAAGGTGTTATTAGTCTGCATTTTAATAATTCTAAAGCAGGTGTTTTTATTAGAAGAAATGAAAAAGTAAGGGTTATATATAAAGGTTATTATCTGTAGTTTTTAATAATAATAATTAAAGTATATTAACTACTAATATATGCCAGCCTCTGCTATTCTATATAGCGGCTTAATTATAACTATAATAACGTCTAGCAGGTAAAGATATATAATTTGCTTAGGAAGCTTTAAAAGAATTATATGATTTATCTTTATCTGTAATTAAATGTATGTCTAAGTAATATCTCTAAGCTAAACTATAATACCTTCTTTTATTAGTAAGGAAGCAAGGGTAATAATAAGCATTTAACTAGCTCTTTATATTATTAGAAACTAAGTAAGAATAACTTCTTTTCCTTAGTTGCTATGGCCTTATATAATATATTGTGATTTTTAATATAAAGAGTTAGTTACCTTGCCTTTAATTTCTCTTACTATTTATAAGCTAAAGAGTCTTATACCTTTATACCTTTATAGGTTAAATTTTATAAATTTAAATATATTTCTGGTTAGTAAAGCATTAATTTCTGCTTTATTAGAGAGTTTAAAAGGTTCTTTAGGTATATTAATTTTTCCTTGTATATAAAGGTTAATTATAAGTTAAAAATTGGCTTTTTATTTCTTAGTAAGAAAAGCCTTTGCTTAAGGATGTTTCCGGGGTTTTCCACGTCCTCTTTATAGCAGGGTTATTACTTTATTAGTTAGAGTCGTGAGGTTATTAAGGGAATTCTCATGAATTTCATCAGGTTTGGTATTTTCTTACCCTTAGTTGTTTAGGCCGTGGCCTTGCCTTCCTTAGAAAATCAAGGGTTTGTTATCTTAAACCAGGTCTTTTTTATAAGAAGATTTTACCTTTAGTAAGGTTATATATAGTTTAATAACTATAAACCAAAATTTTATAGGGCTATAAGGTATCTTAATAATATAAGTCTTTTCTTTTATTAAGAAAAGCTTATAAGGGCTAGTTTATTTACCTTTTTTATAATAAAATTATACATTAGAATTTAAGGGGAGTGTGATGGATTCGAGCTCGAGGCTCGGATCTACACAGCCGGAAAGCGGAGGGCTTTACGCAAGTAATATGCAAGCAGCTTAGGCCCTAGTTATACATATAACTATAAAGAAAGGGTTACTAAAATTAAATAAATCTTTTCCTTTTCTTCTTCTTTATAAATAATATTCTTATTTAAGTTACTAGCTTTACAGTTATATTCTAGTAAGATTATAATATATATTATTTATCCTTTTATTATTTACTCTAGAAACCTTAATAAATATAATATAAAGGTTATACTTATAATAAATAAAATAATAATAAATGTAATATAATATAATACTATAGCTAACCTAGCTAAGACTAGTACTATATAGGAGCTGCTATACCTCTAAAGCATAGTAGTAGTATAGGAAATAATAAATAAGAATATAGTAAGTAAAATTACTAAGCTAAAATAATAGCTATAAATAGTATCTACTTTAGCTGTATTTTATAATACTAATATAGGTACCTTAGGCATAAGTAGATAGTAAGTAGCCTTAATAAAGGTAAAACTAAAGAGAAAACCTATTAATATAAGTAACCCTTATAAGGAAAACTAGATTAAATATCTGGTATAAAGGAGCCTTTTAGCTTATAAACTTAAGATAAATAGTGCCTTTATTAGGAATAATGAAGATAAATAGTGTTTTATTTACTAATACTTATTAACTTAGGTTTAAGCTTAGGTTTTACCCTTTTTTAAAATAGGAGAATTTATTAATTATACTTTAAAGAAGTTTTTAATATATTTTAATACCTTATTTCTAAATCCTTATTAAGTAAAGCATACTATTATTAAACTAAATTAGATTAAATAATAACCTAGAGAAAAATTTAATAATTTTTTTATTTACTTTAAATAAAAGCTAGTCTTAGTAAGAGGATATTATTAGGCAAAATCTATTAAACTATTTAAACTATATATAGCTTTAAATAAAAAAATATAAGACTATTATATAGAATATAATATCTCTTATATAAATTACTTTAAGGCAGTAAAGAAATTATAAAGTATTACTCTTAATCTTAAATCTTATAAGATAGAAGAATACTTAAAGGCTTAATACTATATAATAACTAAATTCCCGTTAGCTATATCCTAAAATAGGGAAGGTAATATAAAAATAACAGGTATAAATGTTATATCCTTCTCTAGGTAGTAAAAAGTATATACTAAGTAGGTTTTAGTAAAGGAGATATAATTATAATATAATAATAAAAGTACTTATACTATAAAGTTATTAAATATTAATTAAAGGTATGCTGCCTTCTTCTTATATATCCTTTAAAGACTAATATATATACAGTTAATATAACTATACCTTAGGTTAGGTTTAAAGTTAAAAATAACTTAAAAAAAAACAGCCCTTAAGCTTAAGGCTTAGCAAGGGGGAGGAAAATAGTAGTTAGCTACTATAATTACTATAAAAGGCATATAAATAAATAGAAAAAAAATAACCTTTAATTCTTTTTTATTACTAGTTTTATTTAATAAAATAGCCTTTACTAATATATAAGTAAATAGTAGGTATAATAGCTATATTACTATAAGTAAATCTTTTATATAAAGCATAGGATTTCCTATATTCCTATTAGCCTAACCTTAAATAATCTAAATAGCTATTTTTATTAAAAAGCAAGGCTAGGATAGCTACTACTAAGGCTTAACTATAATATCTAGGGTTACCTGGTTTACTACTAATATAAATAGCTAGAGTTTTTTAGTCTTGATATATATAATCCTAGGCCTTACCTAGTTATATATCTTAGGAATCCTATAATTAAAGTAATATAATATTATAATTTATATAGCCTAAGAGTTACTTATAGTCTATTTATTAGAAAACCTTTAGGTATAAGTAATATTTACTAAAAAGGTAGTAACTCTAATAATTATAGTATTAGGCTTTATATATACTAAAATAGTATAATAAGTAGTAGTAAAAAAAGAAAAAAATATATAGTTTTTAGCTATTAACTTATAAGATATAACTATAATACTTAATATTACTATACCTAAACCAGACCTAATTAGAATGCTTTTAAACTACCTACTAAAAAAGCTTTAGGATTTTAAAGACTTATTTAATAAGAAAAAGGCAAATATATTACTATTATACAGAGGGACCGCGGTCTATTATATTTATTTATAAAAAAACCCTAATAGTATAAACCTTAAGCTTTCTTAGGCTCCCTTATATAATATATCTTAGAAGTAGCTCTTAGAGATATAAAAGTAAATTATAAATCTTATAAATAAAGGCTAAATATAAGCTAGCTTTTTATTAGCTAGGGCTTTAGTCTTACTTATTAAGAAGGCAGAAGGGAATTAGTAATTTTATATAAATTATTAAGTGTTAAATAAAGTTATAGCCTAGGATAAGTATTCCCTTTTTTTAATTAAAAAAACGCTTTACTCTCTAGCTAGAGTAAGATACTTTACTAAGCTTAATATTTATATAGCCTTTTATAAGCTATAGGTTGCTAAAGAGAATAAGTAATTAATAGTATTTGAAATATAATTTAAACTCTTTAAGTAGTTAGTTTACCCTTTTAGTTTAGTAAGGGCACTTACTACTTTTTAATAATATATTAATAATACCTTAAGGAATATATTAAGAGACTTTATAATAGCTTATTTAAATAATATTCTTATTTATACTAATGGCTTTAAAAAAGATTATATAGTAAAAATATAAAAGGTCTTATAATAACTAAAATATACTAGGCTATACTTAAATATTAATAAGTATATATTTATAGTTATAAAGGTAAAGTATTTAGAATTTAATATAAAAGCTAAAAAGGCTATCTACCCTAACCTGAAAAAGATTATAGCTATTTAGGATTAGGAGTCCTCTTAAATAGTTTATAGGGTATAAAGCTTTTTAAGCTTTATAAATTTTTATTAGGAGTTTATTAATAACTTCTTAGACCTTATAAGCCCTTTAACTAACCTTACTAAGAAGGCTACTAGGTTTTACTAGTCCTTAGAATATAAAAAGGTATTTTAGGCGCTTAAAGCTGCCTTTATCTTATTTTTAATTCTTATATAATAGGATTCTAACTTAGAAATATAAGTAAAGGCTAACTTCTTTAATAAGGCTATAGGTAAATGCCTTTTTTAATATAATTTAGAGGGAGTACAAAGGCTAGTAGTATACTACTTAGTATAGCTAATGGCTATATAGCAGAATTATATAATTTATAATAAGGAGCTCTTTAGTATTATTTCCTACCTAAAGGCATAATTAGCTAAGCTAAGGAGCATAGCCTAGCTATTTATAATCCTTATAAATTATAAGAATTTAAAGTATTTTATCGCCCCTTAGGAGATATCGAAAAAATAAGTAAAATAAGTAGAAATATTATTCTTTTTTAACTATTACTTATGCTATTACCTAGGTATATAGGCAGGTTATTTAAATGCTTTATCCTAATAGGACTAAGATTAAAGAAAAGGAGAATAGCTAGTAGGTTATATATTTTGCCTAATTTAGGGAATATTAGAGATAGTTTAAGAGCTAGGAGCTAATACTATAAACCTAGTTAGGGTACAGATAATAGGTAAACTAAAGGAAAGTAGTAACTAAAATAAGAATAACCTAAATAATTTAGATATAATAGTAGGCTCTAATCTAGAGGTTTTAAGTACTTTTCTACTAAGCTTTAATTTGTTTTAGAATAAATAGCTTTAGAATCTATAGGACTAAGGGGTTACTAAGGACAGTTTATACTAAATCTAACTAGAAGTAGTACTAATAGTAAAGTAAAAGTTTCCTATATTTATAAAAACCTAGTTATAAATAGCAAACTATACTTTAAATATATAAAAAGTACTATAATTTTAAGAATAGCTTTAGATACCTTTTATAAGCCTCTTACTACCTTGCTTATATAATAGGTTTATAACTTGCCTATATTAAGCTATTTAGGGCAAAATATTACCTTTTAGGCACTATATAGGGATTATTACTAGGATAGAATATTAAAGAATATAGTATAGTATATATAGAATTACTATTACTTTAGTAAGTATAAGAGCTAATAACTTTATTAAGGTTTATTAAAGCCTATACTAGCTATAAACTATTACTAGTTATAAATCTCTATAGATTTTATAACAGAGCTTCTAGCATATAATAAGGCATTGCTATGCTTTTTAATAGTTATTATAAACCATCTCTTAAAGTATATATAGCTAGAGGTAATAATAAGTATAGCAGCTAAAGTATATATAAAACGGTTTAAATATTACTAGTAGTATTTTTATAGATTCCCTTACTAGATTATCTCTAATTACGGTTTAGATTAGCTTAGTTGCTTTTAGACTATACTTTATAATTAGGTAGGTATTAAGTAACTACTATTTACATCCTATTATCCATAAACAGACAGTAGCATAAAATAAGTAAATTAAAAGGTATAGGCAGTTTTATAAGTAGTTATTGCTTTCTTATAGTATAACTAGGCTAACTATTTACTAGTATATTAAATAGCGCTTAATAACTAGATCTTTATAGTAACTAGTATAAGTATAAACTAGGCACTAAAGGGCTTTAATATTAAACTAGTCTAGTGTGTATTAAATAAGACTAAAAGCCTAACCTTACTTAAGAGAAAAGCTATATTATTTCTAGAATATATTTAGCAGAGAATAGTAATAATATAAGCCACAATTAACTTTATATAATAATATTAGCAGAATATAGTAAATGTTTTCTAGCGCCTAGTAAAGCATTACTAAATAAGGGATTTTATATAGTTAAATCTTTATTATATAAAGATAAACTATTCTAGCTAAAAACTTAACTAGATAAAGGCAAAATATAAGGTCTTAGATATACTAACTCTACTTACTATTTATTTAAATATTCTATAGGGAATATACCTGGTTTTTTATATAGATCTTATTAAGAGAGTAGCTTTTAATTTACTACTATTATAATAGCTAGCTAATTCTAGACCAGGACTGATACTCCTGCTTTATAAAAATAATCCGGATTTAGTAGAATATAAGGTTAAGGAAATAGTAGTAGCAAGGAATGCCTAAGGATAGGGTAATTAACCTTAGTATTAGTTAAATAGGTAGGTTATATTTAGCTAATATAAGAACCCTTAGAAAGTTTTTTAAATATAGTAGCACTAGAGTAGTATAAGGCATAATAGGGTAATATATATAGTAATAATAGGCCTAAGAGAAGGCGTCTTAGAGGCAAGAAGAGGGCTATATAATGGATTTAAGCTTAAAGCTTAGATTTATACAGCTAGAAAGCAAAGGGCTTTATGTAAGCAATACGTAAGCAGCTTAGGCCATAGTTATACACATAACTATAAAGGAAGGGTTACTAGAATCAGATAGATCTTTTCCTTCTCTTCTTCTTTATAAATAATATTCTTATTTAAGTTACTAGCTCTGCAGTCGCATTCTAGCGAGACCATAACAGGGAGAGTGTATATAAGCAGGGTTATTAGGCTGTTATAGGTATTAAGAGTATAATAGACTTAGTGCCTTATAAGACTATGTCTTGCTTTATCTATTGCTTTTTAAAGCATTTTAGCTTTTTAAGTAATAGTAAAACTTAGAGGGGAATTATTTATTAGTCTTAAATAGGTTTTAAAGACTAAGAGAGTAGAAATAAGGCTATTTAGACTAGTAGAGTTATTAACTGCTTTAATAGCTATTTAAAGCATTTGTTCTTTTAGGAGAAGACCGTTAGCTTTAGTCTTAATAATATTATATGATCTGTAAAGAAAGGCATGATATCGCTTAAGTTTTCTAATACTATTATAAGCCTTAACAGGGACTTTATTAATATTAATTAATAGTACTTAAGCTAAATACCTAAATTTACTAAAAGCAAAGTTTCTTTTAGTATTATAAACTATCTAGTCTAGGGGTCTAAGATATATATTAATCTAGCACTCTTTAAGGGTATTTTAGATATCTTAAGCTTTTTATTATTAGGGTTTAAGAAAGCAGGCAGCTTAAAATAATATTACTAAATTTATAATATATAAGACTGGCTTCTTATTAATTTACATAATATTAATAAGGACCTTATAGTTAAATTTAAGATTGTCTTTAAAACTAAACTTAAATCTACTTAGAGCTTTTGTATTTATTTAGTATTAATAGTAAGCATATGTGATTTTTCCTATATTAGCCTTATTAAATTCTTTACTAGCCTTAGCAAAAAGGTTATTTAATTAGTTAATTAATAAATAACTAAATTAGTAATAAAGTTAACGTATTTTGGTTTTAAAAAGCATAAAAATGGCAGGTTCTTAAGAACTAGCTATTTACTAAGGATATCCTTATTTCCTAATAATAAGTACCTTTGTATCTCCTTAAATTAAAAGATTATTAAGATTATTAAGTTTAACACCTATTTTATCTATATTTATAATAAAATATAAAAACAGTATAGTACTATAAAGCATATAAAAAGGTATTATGCTAAAAATCATTAAAAGCTTTAAAATACTAGTTAAAGTTATAGTACTAGCTTTAAAGGTAATAGTTCTTTAGTTAGAAGAATATTTAATTATAAGGTTCTTTATAATCTTTATTAGAGTATTAACTTAGCCTTAGCTAGTAGTTGAAATTCCTAATGCTTTTATATCCAGGAGTATACTGTAAAATATATTTACTATATATCTTATATTTATAAGATATATATGTTATTAAGGTTTTTTATTTGTATTATAGTTATAGGGGTTCTTAAGAAATAAGGCATATTTAAAAGTATTATCTTATAAGAAGTTTATAGTTAATGCTAAAAAGAGCGGGGAATTTAGTAATTATATAAAGAATATTATAAATAAGAGAGTATTATAAGCCTTTTTATTATCTGGTTTCTCTTTTTTATTTGTAGTAAGAAAAGTAGCATTTTAAGCAGCTTTTTTATGCTTATTCTTACTACTATTATTAGTAGTAGTAAGTTAGGCTAATTTGCCCTTATAGGCCTATAGAAATACATAGTATTAGCATTTAAAAGGTGGTTTTTAGTGTCTTTTATTATTTTACTAAGTTACTTTTGCTTTCTTTTAATTAAAGGCAGAATAATTAGTTAATTAATATTTTTCTTTATAGTATATAAAGCATTTCTTTAAGCTTATTCTAGCTTAATGTTTTTTATAATATATTGCTTTAAATAGCGTCGGTTTATAAACATTGCTATTGTTAGAATCGCTTGTCTGGAGGATGGAAGGGATACACGATAGTAACCGGGAATTATAGGTTATATGCATAATATGCGTGCCCTAATTAGCTGGATTACTATGTTATATAACATAGGGCAGTACTATGGCTATAACACTACACTTCTGCGTTGTTCTCCTCTTTTCTCCCTTTAGATAATTATAACCATATAGAAATCAGACCTTTATTACCCCCCTGTTATTACTATAGCAATCATACCCTATAAAACTATTACTAATTAGTGGTTATCATAACTACAGATTAGCTAGGAATCAACAGAAGAGACAAACTTCTAATATAACGCACTTATTTATTTAATTGCGTAAAATCTGTCGTTTATACTACCTAAAAGCAACTTTTTCTATTATTATTAACTTTTGCTACTTATTTATAATTATTAAGAAGTTTTTTTATAGAATTTACCCCTTATTGTTAATTTACTACTAGTCTATAATTAAAGTATCTTCTTTGCTATTTATTATAGAGAAAACACTAAAAATAGCTTTAACTTCTACTACTAAAGCTAATTAACCTATCTAAGACTCCCTTCCTATAAAACTCTAAAAGTATTCTAACTACTTTATAAAGAAATAGGCTAAAGCTAATAAATAAATTAACCCTAAAAAAGCTATAACTTCTAAACTTTATAACAAATTCACCTACTATATTAACTAGTATAAATTTAGTAACTAGTAAGGTACTAGGTTTCTGTTTATATACTAAGAAGACTTTAAAGAATAAACTACTAATATTTTTTAAAAGATTACCCCTAAGGTCTAATAAGTACTTTAAGATATTCTTTAAAATTAAGGAATTAACACGTAAGAAGGATTATAAAGACTAATTAACCAGGTACTTACTAATTTAGTTAGTATAAATAACTCTATCTTCTTTTCTAATAGAAAGCTCCTAACAGGAAATAACACTATTAACACGTTAATATTAATAATAACCATATATAAGGTTAGAGACAAGAACACTGCGGATACGACGCGGTATTACGCCTAAAACAGAAAAGAAGCATAGAATTAGATTTCTTATTATTAATTACCCTCTCTAGCAATAGCGTATTATATAAAGGGAGTAAGCAGTATAAGGGGTATAATAATTAATAAATATTTATATAAATCTATAACTAATAAAGAATAAGGCACTACCTAAGAAGAAATATAGTATTAAGAAGAGAATCCTAGAGTAATAGTAGTATAAGAAAAACTAAAGAATAAAATAAAATTACTAAAGGAATTAATAATAAAAGTTATTTTAAAGATAGAAATAATAAAAGTATAGGCTTTTATTAGAACTATTATATAAATTACTATAAATATAAGAGAGGAGATAGCCTAAATAAGAACTAGCATAGGAGGCCTACAGGCTTTAATTATAAAAGCAGTTAATAGTAAGGTAAAAACCACAGTTAAGAAGGCAGTTAAGGAGGCAATAAAGGCTATTCTTAAAACTAAATTAGCAGTTAAAGGGACTTAGGTAACTATTATAGCTTATAAAGCTATAGGGCAGAATATAATAATCCCTTTAGCCTAAATAAAGGGTATAGCAATACTAGCCTGCTATTACTAGGAAGTAATAGTAAAAAGAAACACTATTAGTAAGGCAGTTAAAAACAAATTACTAGGGGAGATTATAAAGGCAGTAAATAGCACTATTAGTATAAAGGAGGCAGTAGTAGCATACTAACTATAGAGTAGAGATATAGTTATTATATTTACTAAAGCAGGGAGGAAATAAAAGGAAAACACAGCTTAAGTAAGAGTTGCCTTTAGACCTAAGGTAAAAGTAAATAAGAAGATGTTTAGTGTAATTATTAAGGGATTTCTAATATAATTAATAAACCATATTATAACTAAGAATATAAGAAAGAATATTAAAAAAGAGAATAGTTTAAACATAGTAAAGATAATAGTATAAAAGCTAAAGGGAATAGTAATAAGGGCACTACTAGTAGTTAGTATTAAGGGCACTAAGGCAGTAAACCGCCTATACCATAGGGGAATAGTATACTAAGCAGAGATTTTTAACACTAAGCTATATAATAAGATAATCTACCTAAAGCAATATTATAACTACTATAAGATTAGGCATATTACTAGGCATTATAAGGAGGAAGTAAGATGTAGTAGGTATACTGCTAAAAAACACCCTAAGGGAAAGAGAACTTGCCTATTATTAATAGGCAAGGTATATAAGAAATGTCTAAATTATACAGGGGTATATTTAGTATAGTCTTAGCTATACTTAGTAAGTAATAATAGATAGCAGTAGGCTAGGGAGGCTTATACTATAAGGCTACTATTCTTCTATAGCTATTAGTTATAGGTTATAACGGCTACTATAGGCAAGGGTTATTATAGAGAAGAAACCAGGGGACTAATAAAGAGGTAGCTAAGAGGAAGGAGCATATAACTAAGGGGCCTTTTTGTAAAATAAACCTATAAGCTATAATTAAAATAACAAAGACCGGCAGAGGAAGGCATAATGCTAGCCTTTCTACAACTAACTAGAGGGTAAAATAATAACAAAGCCAGCCTAACCAGGGTGCTCTAAAGTATATAATAGAGTATATAATTAAGGTTATATACTAGAATATATAGAAGAAAAGCAATCTAGTACATCTAGCGTTAGGGCATGGTATTAGCCCTAAGGTAATAGCCATCTAGGAACCAGGAAGTTATAATAGTATACTGCTAAATCTATCTTAAGGGCACTATATATTAGTAATATATAGTAAAAAAATAGTAATTTATATATATTAAAAGGTTAAGACAGGACTTTAGACTATAGGGAGGGAGGAGGATTAGTGTAGTATTAAGCTATATAAAGTAAAGGTATATAATATCTATTCCCTAGCTTATAAAAGGGAGTAGCAGATGCCTTTATAATACTTTGCTAATATTTAGGCAAAGGGCCAGAGTGTGTTTATAGGGGACTTTAACTAATACCACCCCTTATGGGATAGATTTAGCTAAACCTCTTATAGGCATAATAAGATATTAAAATTTATAACAAGGTAGCAACTCGGCCTAGCTATGCCGTTTAGAGAAGTAAAAAGGAGAGAATATAGTAGCAGGAATAGCACTATTAACCATGCATGGACCACTTATAATGTTAGTATTAAATTCATTAGACTAATAGAAATCGCTAGATCTAACCATATATCTTAGCTTATTAGTATTAGGATAAGTAAGGAATTAAGCAATAGCCTAGAGTTAGTCTAGGGTTAGAGGACAGCAAATAAGAACCTTATTATAGCAAAGGCTTTAAACAGGCTTAGAAAGGAGGGATTAAAGCTCCTGCTATATAACTAGTAGGAAATTAATAACTATATGTAATAGCTTACTTAATAGCTTATAAAGATAGCTAATATAGTAGCACCTAAACAACCTTAAGGGCATAGCAAACCATAGCCTTAGTAGAATAAAAGAGTAAAGGATATAATAGTAAAGGCAAGACATGCTAATAAGTAATAATAGTAACAACAGACGTAGGAATTATAGCAGGCCTTAATAGAAGCTATAGAAAAACAAAATCATATTATCTTAAAGAAGAAGAAAAGTAGTTAGTAATAGGTAGTTAGTAAGTTATTTAGGTCTAAAAGGAGCCTCTAGACCCTAAAGCGCTAGGCCTAGCTATAAAGTAGACTTTCTCCTAAGATATAACAAGTCCTACTACTAACTTAGCTAGGAGATAATAATAGAGAGGAGATAGTAAAGGTTATATATAAGGGTAAGGCAAAGGTATTTACAAAGAGGTTCTTTCCTTTATCTACAGCTAAGGCTCTAGGTCTAGAGATAAAGGTAGAGATAAGATACTATAGTAATAATTAGGTAGTTCCTGTGTTTATAGAGAAGGAAATTAAAGAAGTTATAAAGAATATAGCAAGTTAGAAAGCCCTAGGGCTAGACAAGCTGCTAATAGGTTTCCTTAAGCTATATAAAGCAGCCCTAATATTATGTTTAATATGCCTTATAAATATATGCTGTGGTTTAGGATACCATCCGGCCTCCTTTTAGTAAGCAAAGGTAGTAGTTCTATATAAACCTAGGAAAACCCCTAAGAAGTTAGGCAGACCAGGGGGGTAGAGGCTAATATTATTATTAAACATAATAAAAAAAGTAATTAAGGGAGCTATTATAAGGAGGATTACTACTATAGTAAAGGAAGGCTATATACTACTAAATATATAAATAGGTAATAGGGCTGGCAGGTTAACAGAGATAGTACTAAGCATGCTAAAAGAGGTTATAAAAATAGTATAGTATTACTAGGGAATAGTATTATTACTATAGCTAGATATTACTAGGGCGTTTAATACTATTAGCTATAAACGATTAATCTGCACTATAAAGGAGTTAGAACTGCTAGGGTAAATGGTCAGATAGGCACAGGGCTTTATATTAAAAAGAAGAGCATAATTAGCATTTAACAGACATATTACTAAGGAAATCCAAGTTACTACAGGGGTTCTATAAGGGTTACTAGCGTCTCCTATTCTCTTTCTGCTCTATATTATACCACTATATTAAAGACTAGTAGTAGCGGAATTAATATTAATATTAGGGTTCTTAGATAATATAAACATTATAGTATATAGAAAAACAGCAGAGAAGACTAAAGTATAACAAAAAAGAGCCTTAAGAATATATAAGGAGTAGTTAAAGGAGTATAGGCTAAGGTTTAACCTAGGGAAGAGTAAGCTAATACACTTTATAAGGAAGAGGCAGGCGATTATAATAACAATCTAACTTAGAAGAATAATAATACAACCGACATAATTAGCGTAATTCCTAGGGGTTTGGATTTACTAAAAGCTTTATTAGTTAACCTATATAGAAAAGGTGAATACTAAATTATTATAGCAGAAGTTAGTACTTATAGTGCTAACTATGTCTACATAGAAATACTAACTAGAGTATGCAAAATCCCTTTATATATAAGTAATAAGAAGCATAATAGCCTATAGAGCTAGAATATACCACACCTACAGCGAGTTAAAAGGGGTAGCACAGGGGGTAGTAAAGGCATTTATAAGAGAATAGAATAAATGCTTAAGGCAGGTTATAAGGGCATATAAGGTAATGTTAGTAATACTCTTAGAGACAGAAGTAGCAGTACTGCTAGTAGATCTGTACCTTAATTATATTAAGTAATAATTCTACTAAAGACTTAAGGATAGTAATATAGGCAAGAAGATATAATAAGTATGTAATTTAATAGCATTATAGCTATAACGCTAAGGAAGAGGCCGCTAATATAATTACTATAAGGCGTTTCTTAATACCCCCCCCCCCCTCCCTAGCAGCCTTATAGCTAGACAGGAATTAGAGAGAGAGTAGGAAAAACAGTAAATATAGCAGAGGCATAAGGCTTAAGTAAGAAGAGAATAGGCAAAAGTAATAGCAGTAGATAAGAAACCTAACTTTAAAAGCATAAAAAAGATAGCAAGGCTTTATAATAGCCTGCTAAAGCATAAATCTATAGCCTTAGTATAGCTTTAAAGGGAAAAGATAAGGCTAAATACCTTTCTTTATAATAGATAGGTGCCTAAGGTAATATTACTAATATATTAATACTAGGGAGGAGATAAGAATATCTACTACCTTATCCTATTATGCCTAGAATATAACTATCTAAGGCCAATCCTAATAATGCCTATAATAAGAGACCTACGGGAACTTAAGGCAGCGCTTAATAATAAGAAGCTAGTACTAAATATTATAAAGTAAGTGCTCTTAACTAAGTAACTTTAGTAGTATAGGTTAGCAGAGGAGCTTTATAAGACATAGCAGATATATAATATTAAGGCTAAAAAAGGGACTAAAGGTAATAGAAATAATAAAATAAAGGAGAAAGAGCTAGATTAGAAGAGAAGGTACTTATAAGGGGTTTTTACTAATATACTAACCTTTTATATAAAGTACAACCATACTTCTGTTATTATCTGTAGTTTTAGAGGAACTGGCAGATATCTTATACTAATAGTTAAAAATAATAAAGACTTTATATTAAAGGCTTAGCGGGAGCTATATAGAAGAATATAGGTTTTCTCCCCTATTTTAGGGTTTTTCCTATATTAAGAAGTTAGTTAATGAACTAGTTAGTAGCTCTAGCTACCTAGCGTACATAAATATATTAATAATAACCTTACCTCCCCCTAATCCTTCTAACCCTCCTAACCCCCCTACTAATAAAATAATAATACCCTCTCCCCTAGAATAATAAACTATATTAAAGAAAATTACTAATATAAACTAAAAAGCCTTAAACTCTCTTGCTAGAGTTTATAATAAGGAAAACAAGTATTTTAAAACACTTTTTAACTTTATATATTCTAAAGTCCTAATCTTTAAGAATATTTATATAGTATAAGGAATTTTACCTAAGTTATACCTATTTATACTATTAATAATACTTACAGGCAATACCTATAAGTATTACCTTAAGAAATTCAGCAGAAGACTTGTTTTATTTAACATAATAACTAAGCAAATAAAAGAAAACTTTAAGACTAAAGAGAATTAAAAATTTTACTAGATATGATTTTAAGAGATAAAGTTTTATTATATTATAGCTAAAAATCTAATAAAGACTAAACTTAAATGTTTAGAATTAATAATTTAATAGCTCTTCGACCTATTTAATAGTCTTTATTACCTCTTTAAGAAAGATATAATCCTTAGGCACTAACTAGAAATATCTATTTAAAATAGCCCTAAATTTAACTAGATAATCTACGTCTAAACTAATACCTATAAAGGCATAGTTAGTAATATTTACTACTGCCTTATAATAAAGGATACAATAAAACCTGTTTTAAAATTATTTATAAGCTAATAAATTATATGATAAAGCAAGTACTAACCTTAAAATACTACTTTAAGCACTAACATGGTCTTGTTTACTAACTAATAATACTTATAAGCTTCCTAACCCTAAAATAAAGCTAGATTTAAGAAATGCTTTATTTATTATAAAGAAGGATATTAATTAACTAACTATTCTATCTTTAAGTAAAAGAAAGTAAAGGAAACTTAGTAGAGTAACTAAAGGTAAAAATCTCCTTCTTTTAAATACTAATTTTATATATTCTTATAAGCATTTAAAGGTAAAGATAAAGAGTTATTACCCCTGGATAGTAGTAATAAGAATAAATATAAAAAAGCTGCCTAAAATATAGCATTTATTGCCTTTAAAGAAAAAAAGGCATAAAGCAATAAAGAAGCATAAGAAACCCTTATGTTTATAACTTTTTTTATATAAGCACTTAATCCCCCTTTCTTTTCTGCCTTAACTATAAATTTTCTATAAGATAATGTCTTTAAACACATGTTATTTATTAAAGACCCTTATTACTATAATACTAATAAAACCATATAAAAGCAGGTATTTCTTGTAGATTTATAATATACTATAGAAACATTTTATAGTATCCTCCTAAATACTAAAGTAGCTAAAATCTTAACTGCTAGCTAAGGTTAAGTTAAAGTCTTAATATGCCTTATAATAAACCTTATAATTAAGCCTTCTTCTAACTAAAGGACTATTAACTTTAGTGCTAAAAGCGCAACCTTAAATAGCATTTTAAAGCTTTCTATAATCTTTAGTATAATTTCTTTTTATATTCTTAATAGTGCTATGCCTTTCCTGTATTTTATTATAAATATAAATAAGATAGGTATTAAGCTTAATAATCTTAAAAACCTTCTTATTTAAGAAGTAAAGAAAATACCTATTATTTAGAAATAGGGATATCCTTAGTAAATAATTAGTTCCTAAGAACTTGCTATCTTTATACTCTTAAAAGCAGAAATTTTGTTACGTGGTGGTATCGTCACGTAGTCGGTTGGAAGCAACCGTAAAGCTGTTATTAATATTATTATAAATGGGTCATTAAACGCACCTATATATACTACTATTAAGTTATATAGTTAAGTACGTTCTGTGTAAGTTGTTGTTGTTCTTGTTAAGTCTCACTAGCTATAAGACGAATCCGTCCTATATAGGTGGGGATCCGACATCGCGGATTATCCCGTAACAAATTTACTAACTTTATTATTAATTTAGCCACCCTTTAATTAACTAACTATATAACCTTCTTGCTAAAGCTAGTAATGATTTTAACAATGCTAATATAAGAAGAATTATATATGTCTATTACTAATACTAAATAAATACTAAGTGTTGGAATTGCTTGTATGGAGGATGGAAGGGATACGCCGCATTAACTAGGAATTATATGTTGTATATAGAATGCACACACCCTAATTAGCTGGATTACAGGTTATATAACCTGGGGCTGTACTGTGGCTATAATACTACACCTCCGTATTATAGCCTGCTTCTTCTCCCTTTTTTAAAATAAATAAATAGAATTAATTATTAAACCCCCCCCCTTATATTTATGCTACAGCATACCTGTAACCTGCACATTACTAATACTAATTAGTGGTTGCTAATAACTACAGATTTACTAGGTCATATACAGAAGAGACTTATCTAAACGCTTTTACTTATATAACTATAAGAAATTCCAATGTTATACTAACTAAAGAATTATTTCTTTAAATTATTAACTGTTAAATTATTTATAATCATAAGAAGACTTAACTCTTATAAATCTTGTCACTTATCGTTAACTTTTACTACTTATCTATAATTAAAACCAGATCTTTACTATTATTCACAGAGAATCAACTAATGCTAACTGCTTTAATTAGTACTAAATACAAAGCCTAACTTAAAACACTAAGATATTATTAAGTTAAGGAAAAACAGATAATTTTAATAAATAAATCTAAAAAAATATTTATAGAAGAGAACTTCTAAAGAGTACTCTTCCCTAAAAACTTTATAAGTACTGCTTAATCCTATCTTAGAATTAAACTAAGTTAGTTAAGAATATTAATATTAATACAGCTACTAAATAATAAATTAATAACTAGATTATATACATAATCTACTACTATATTCTTAATAAAGGAAAAGGTTATAACCTCCTTATTAACTTTTAATAGGATTATAAAGATTAGACTAAGGATGCTTTTAATAAAAGCAATACTAGCCTTAAGTATACCCTTTATAACTATCTTAATAATAATAGTGTCAAAATAGCTAGAGAATTAAAATTAAATATCTCTAAAGATCTTGTTAATATTTTAAATATTAACCCTAATATAGTTTATAAACCTTTACTAGAAAAAGCAACTAGGAAAGGAAAAGAGATTTAATAACTTAAACTTCTTAATAATAAGGATTCTAATAATAATACAGATTTTTATTTAACTAAAGGCCCTTAACCCAAACCAGAAAACCTAATTAAAATACTTTCTAATAGTAATTAAAAAGCCCTTAATACCCTTAAGAGACTTTACTAGAAAGAAGAATAATATTCTAGAGAAGTATATAACTTTATTAATAAGAAGTTATTATATTTTAAAGACAAATATTCTTAAGCAGGAGTTTCCCCCTTATTTTACCTAAAAGCCTTCCCTATTATGCTTTAAGGTAAAGCATATATATACTTTCTTAAATACTTTAGGGTAAAGATAATTCTATTTAAGGAAATAACTCAGAACATTAGGAATTACTTTAAAACACCTAAGAATAAGAGCTTTTATAAGATATAATTTACCGATTTACGTCTTTGCTATATTATTATAGAATATTTAATAAAGAACAAGTTAGAATACTTAGAAATCCTTCTTAACTAACTTATAAAGATATTTAATAGCCTTTATAACCCTCTTAAGCAAGATATAATTCTTCTTTATTAAGTATAACAAGTAATAAAAAATAATAATAATTTCTATAATACTAAATTCAGGAATGTGCCAACCTTTAAAGGATTTATTAGTAATCTTTAAAATTACCTCTTAGCAATAGACATACCACTAACCTCTATAAGTTAGTTACTAATAAATACTAACAATAATACCCTTATCACCTAGTCTACAAACTAAAACACTAACATAGTAATGTTTATAGACTAATGCTATTTATAAGCAATATATTATAAAAAACCTTAAGCTAAAGCAAGCTCAAAGAAATGCTTTATATACTATAAAGAAGGATGTTAGTTAACTAATTATCCTGCCTCTAAGCAGAAGAAAGTAAAAGTAACTTAGTAGAATAATAAAAAACACTAAAAACCACCTTTTAAACGCTAATACTATGCATTTCTACAGGCCTATAAGGGCAAAATAGCCTAACTTACTACTACTAATAATAGCAGTAAGGATAAGCATAAAAAAGCTGCTTAAAACACTGCTTTTCTTACTACTAATAAAAAAGAGAAACCAGATAATAAAGAGGCTTATAATACTCTTTCCTTTATAGCATTCTTTATATAAGCACTAAATCCCCTACTCTTTTTAGCATTAACTATAAACTTCTTATAGGATAATGCTTTTAAATATATATTATTTCTTCAGGACCCCTATAACTATAATACTAATAAATAACCTTATCAACATATATATCTTATAGATACGAGATATACAGTGAATATATTTTATAGTATACTCCTGGATACAAAAGCATTAGGAATTTTAACTGCCGGCCAAGGCTAAGTCAATGCTCTAATGAAAATCATAAAGAATCTTATAATTAAACATTCTTCTAACTAAAGGACTATTACCTTTAGAGCAGGTACTACAACTTTAACTAGTATTTTAAAGCTTTTAACAATTTTTAGTATAATACCTTTTTATATGCTTAATAGTGCTACACTGTTTTTATATTTTATTATAAATATGGATAAAATAGGTGTTAAACTTAATAATCTTAAAAATCTTCTAATCTAAGAAAACAAAAAGGTACCTATCATTAGGAAATAGGATATCCTTAGTAAACAGCCAGTTCTTAAGAACCTGCTATCTTTATGCTTTCTAAAACTAAAATTTACTAACTTTATTGCCGATTTAGTTATCTATTAATCAACTAATTAAATAACCTTCTTGCCAGGGCTAGTAAAAAATTTAATAAGGCTAATATAGGAAAAATCATGCATACTTGCTATTAATGCTAAATAAATACAAAAGCTTTAAGCAGATTTAAATTCACTCTTAAAGACAATCTTAAAATTAACTATAAGGTTCTTGTTAATATTATGTAAATTAATAAGAAGCCGGTCCTATATATTATAGATTCTATAATATCATTTTAAGCTGCCTGCTTTCTTAGACCCTAATAATAAAAAGCTTAAGATATCTAAAATGCCCTTAAAGAGTGCTAGATTAATACATATCTTAGACCCCTAGAATAAATAGTCTATAATACTAGAAGGAATTTTGCTTCTAGCAAATTTAAGCATTTAGCTTAACTATTGTTAATTAACATTAATAAAGTCCCTATTAAGGCTTATAATAGTATTAGAAAACTTAAGTAATATTATGCCCCTTTTTACAGAGTATATAATATTATTAAAACCAAAGCTAACGGTCTTCTTCTAAAAAAGCAGATACTTTAAATAGCTATTAAAGCAGTTAACGACTCTGCCGGTCTAAATAGCCTTATTCCTACCCTCTTAGTCTTTAAAACCTATCTAAGGATAATAAATAATTCCCCTCTAAGCTTTATAGTTACCTAAAGAGCTAAGATGCTTTAAAAAGCAATAGATAAAGTAAGGCATAGTCTTATAAGACATTAAGTTTACAATACTCTTAATACCTATAATAGTCTAATAACCCTGACTATATATACTCTTCCTTTAAATTCTAATATATAAGTTTATTATAAAAAACGCAAATAAAATAGCCCTTATAAGCTTCTCTTAATAGAAGGAGAGACTTATATTATTAAAATGCCTTATAGCCCTATAAAATTTCAGTCTATAGTTATTAAACCATATATAACCTTGCCAGAGGTGGAATCTTCTTATAAGGAAGACCTGGTTTATAAGGAAAACCTGGTTTAAGGTAACAAAGCCTATAAGAACCCCCTTAATAGTCTTATGACTCTATTATAAAGAGAATGTGAAAGACCTTAGAAGTACCCTTAGCCAGAAGTCTTTCTTATTAAGAAAGAAAAGACTGATTTTTAACTTATAATTAACCTCTATATATAAGGAAAAATTAATATACCTAGAGAGCCTTTTAAACTCTCTAATAAAGCAGAAATTAATACTCTGCTAGCTAGGAATATATTTAAATTCATAAAATTTAACCTATAAAGACATAGAGATAAAAGACTATTTAGCTTGCAAATAGTAAGAGAAATTAAAGGCAAGGTAACTAACTCCCTATATAAAAAGTTATAATATATTATTTAAGGCCATAGTAACTGGGGAAAGGAAGTCATTCTCACGCAGTTACTAACAATTTAAAGAGCTAGTTAAAGGCTTATTATTACCCTTACTCTCTTATTAAAAAAGAAAGGCATTATGGTTTAGCTTAGGGACATTACCTAAGCATATATTTAATTACAAACAAAGCTAAATTATATAATTCTTGCAAAGCTTCTTATGTAGATTGTATACCTTTACCTGCCAGACGTTATTATGGTTGTAATTAAGCTACTATACGGAATAGCAGAGGCTGGCACACATTAGTAGTTAACATATTTTAATTATTATTATTAGAAACCATAGATAATAATCTCTATATATAATCCTTATTTCCTTTTTTTTTCTAGTAAAAGCTTATGTTTTAGAATTATTAGAATGCAGACTAATAACACCTTAGGGCTTAGTAATACTGAATTTTTTAATTATAAAGAAGCTAAGTTAAAGAATGCTGAATTCCTTATAAAGCTAAAAGAGAAGTTAATAATTTTAATACTATTAATGTTTAATAGTTGCATTTTAAGCAAAGCTAATGATAAAACCTTCTTCCTATAATAAAAGGCATAAGAAAAGAAGCTGTTATAAGTTAATAACCTAACTAACCAAGCGAAATATATTAAATAGTAAGCCTAAGGAGTATACATTACTCTAATATATTAACCTAAAGCATCTTATAATCTTTCTATTATTGCCTAAGTTTAATAACTAGAATCTAACAATATTTTAAGGCTTAATAAAAGACTTTAATATAAATTAATAATTAAGACCGCGGACTTTAATATATACCTCTGTTATTAAAAAACGCCGCTTTTTATATCTTTATTAATAGTTCTTTTATAAATAATAAAAACCTTAGCTCTTAACTAGGCTATGTAATTATTCTAGGCAATAAAAGGAAGGATAATAATACCTCTAAATTTACCCTTAGAGGAAATATTATAATATATAGCTTAACTAAATCTAAGAGAGTTATAAGGAGTGCCTTAGCTTCTAAGCTATATAGGATGGTTTAAGGTGTTAATATTGCTTATATAATAAGCACTACTTTAAATATTATTACTAACTGACTTAATAAGCTAAGAATCCTAATAATAATATACACTAACTCTTTCTTACTATATAAGTATATTATTAAGCTAGGGATAATAAAGGAAAAAAGGCTAATAATTAATATTATAGCTTTATAGCAGTTATATAAAAGAAGGGAAGTAGCTAAGATATAGTAGATTAATAGCAATAATAATCCTGCAGATATAATAATAAAAGCTTTACTAAACAAAGCTCTTAAGACCTTTATAATAAAGAATAAAACCTAAATCCATATAAAAGAATAGGTTAAAAGACCTGTTATAAGAATTACTATAAGAGCTGCTGCTAAAGCCGCTAAAGAATAGAAAAGTCCTAATTCCTTACTAAATTCAATAGTAAATTAAGCGCCTAATAAAGAGTTCAAATTCGATGAATTTAAACGCGATTATAAGCGCCCGATTTAGTAGGATTAAACATGGGAATTGCACCCTTTGGCTTCCCCCCCCCCCCTATAACACTCTTTAGCCCTATAACCGTTCAACCTGAACTAACAAAAGTCATTTATTTAGAGGATGTTTTTCGCTTTATTACTGGTTTATTAATATCTGATTATTTAGGGTGTTTTATGCATTTTATTAGAGCAATTCCTCTTCTTTAATAAAGAGAGAATTTATAAGTATTAGAATCGCTTATATAGAAAATAAAAGGAATACACTGTATTAACCAGGAATTATAAGTTATATATAGAATACACATACCCTAATTAGCTAGATCACAGGTCATGTAACCTAGGGCTGTACCGTGGCTATAACACTATACCTCCGTATTATAGCCTGCTTCTTCTCCCTTTTTTAGAATAAATAGACAGAATTAATTATTAAACCCCCCCCCCTTACATTTGTGCTGCAGCATACCTGTAACCTGCGCGTTACCAACACTAAGGCTCTTAATAGATTTAAGTTTACTCTTAAAAATAATCTTAAATTTAACTATAAGTTCCTTATTAATATTATATAAATTAATAAGAAGCCTATTTTTTATATTATTAACTTAATAACTTTATTTTAAGCCGCTTGCTTTCTTAGACCTTAATAATAAAAAGCTTAAGATATCTAGAATGCCCTTAAGAAATATTAAATTAATATATATCTTAGACCCTTAGACTAGATAGTTTATAATGCTAAAAGAAACTTTACTTTTAGTAAATTTAGGCATTTATCTTAACTATTATTAACTTATATTAACAAAGTCCCTATTAAAACATATAATAGTATTAAAAAACTTAAGCAATATTATACCTTTCTTTAAAGAGTATATAATATTATTAAGACTAAAGCTTATAGTCTTTTCTTAAAAGAGTAAATGCTTTAAATAGCTATTAAAGCAGTTAATAACTCTGCTAGCCTAAATAGCCTTATTCCTACCCTCTTAGTCTTTAGAACCTATTTAAGAATAATAAATAATTTCCTCCTAAGCCTTATAGTTGCTTAAAGAGCTAAAATACTTTAGAAAGTAATAGATAAAGTAAGATATAGTCTTATAAAGCACTAAGTTAATAATGCCCTTAATACTTAAAATAGCCTAATAACCCTGCTAATATATAATCTTTCCTTAAACTCTAATATATAAGTTTATTATAAGAAAGGTAGATAAAGTAGCTTATATAAGCTTTTTTTAATAAAAGGAAAGACTTATATTATTAAGATACCTTATAGCCCTATAAAGTTTTAATTTATAGTTATTAAGCTATATATTACTTTACTAGAAATAAAGCCTTCTTACAAGAATAACTAAGCTTAAAATAAGAAAGCTATAGAAATAGCTTTAACTTCTTAAGAAGAGTAAGGCCTAGGCCTAAATAACCCAGACTAGGAAAACGCTAAGATTAATAAAATTACTTATAAGACTCCCCCTAACAACCCTATGAATCCACTATAAAAAGGCTGTGGAAGACCTTGGAAATACCCTTAACTAGAAGCTTTCCTTATAAAAAAAGAAAAGGCCGATTTTTAACTTATAATTAACCTTTATATATAAGGAAAGATTACCATACCTAGAGAACCCTTTAAACTTTTTAATAAGGCTAAGATTAATACTTTACTTGTAAGAAATATGTTTAAATTTATTTAATTTAACCCTTAAAAGCATAAAAGCAAGAGATTCTTTAGTTTATAAATAGTATATAAAATTAAGGGTAAAGCAATTAATTTCCTATATAAAAAATCATAATATATTATTTAAGGCTATAGTAACCATAGGAAAGAGGTTATTCTTATATAGTTCCTAATGATTTAAAGAGCTAGCTAAAGGCTTATTATTACTCTTGCTTTATTATTAAAAAGAAAAGGCATTATAGCTTAGTTAAGGGATATTACCTAAGCATACATATAGTTACAAACAAAGCTTAATTACATAATTCTTGTAAAGCTTCAAGCATAAATTACACACCTTTACCCGCTAAATATTATTGTTGGAATCACTCGTATGGAGGATGGAAGGGGTACGCCGCATTAACCAGGAATTGTGGGTCGCACACAGAATACACACACCCTAATTAGCTGAATTATAGGTTATATAACCTGGGGCTGTAACATGGCTATAACACTATACCTTTACATTATAGCTTGCTTCTCTTCCTCTTAGAATATATAATAAATTAAATTGGATTACCCCCCCCTTACTACTTCATTACAGCTGTATTAGATAGTAACCTACGCGTTACTAACACTAAATAGTGGTTACTAATAACCACAGATTTACTAGGTTATATATAGAAGAGACTCGTCTAAATGCTTTTCCTTATATAACTATAAGAAATTCCAATGTTATGCTAACCAAAGGATTATTTCTTTAATTATTAACTATTACTTGTTTATAATAATAAGAAGACTTAACTCTTATAGATCTTCTCTCTTATTATTAACTGTTACTTATTTATAATTAAAACCAGATCTTTACTATTATTCACAGAGAATTAACTAATACTAACTGCTTTAATTAGTACTAAACATAAAGCCTAACTTAAAACACTAAGATATCATTAAGCTAAGGAAAAACAAATGATTTTAAGGAATAACTTTAAAAAGATATTTATAAAAGAGAACTTTTAAAGAGCACTTTTCCTTAAAAACTCTATAAGCACTGCCTAATTCTATCCTAGAATTAGACTAAGTTAGTTAAGAATATTAATATTAATATAGCTACTAAATAACAGATTAATAACTAGATTGTATATATAATCTACTACTATATTCTTAATAAAGGAAAAGGTTATAACTTGCTTATTAACTTCTAGTAGGATTATAAAGATTAAACTAAAAATACTTTTAATAAAAGTAATACTAGTCTTAAGTATATCCTTTATAACTACCTTAATAATAATAGTGTTAAAATAGCTAGAGAATTAAGTAAAAATGTCTCTAAAGATCTTGTTAATATTTTAAATATTAACCCTAATATGGTTTATAAACCTTTACTAGAAAAAGTAACTAGGAAAGGAAAAGAGATTTAATGACTTAAACTTTCTAATAATAAGGATTCTTAATTTATAATATAATACTTAAGGGCTTTAGGAAAAAAGAACCACCGCGGATATGACGCGGTATTACACCTAAAACGAAAAAGAAGCACGGAATTAGATTTCTTATTATTAATTACCCCCCCTAGTAATAGCATATTATATAAGGGGAGTAAGTAGTATAAGGGGTGTAATAATTAAAGGATTTTTATATAGATCTATAACTAATAAAGAATAAGGCACTACTTAGGAAGAAATATAATATTAAGGAGAGAATCCTAAAGTAATAGTAATATAAGAAAAATTAAAGAATAAAATAAAATTACTAAAGGAATTAATAATAAAAGTTATTTTAAAAGTAAAAATAATAAAAGTATAAGCTTTTATTAAATTTATTATATAGATTACTATAGATATAAGTAGGGAAATAGCCTAAATAAGAACTAGTATAGGAGGCCTATAAGCTTTAATTATAAAAGCAGTTAATAGTAAGATAGAAACTATAGTTAAAAAAGTAGTTAAGGAGGTAATAAAGGCTATTCCTAGGACTAGATTAATAGCTAGGGGGATTTAGGTAACTATTACAGCTTATAAAGTTATAAGGCAGAATATAATAATCCCTTTAGCCTAAATAGAGAGCATAGTAATACTAGCCTGCTATTAGTAAAAAGTAATAGTAAAAGAAAATACTATTAGTAAGGTAGTTTAAAATAGATTACTAAGGGAGATTATAAAGGTAGTAAATAGCACTATTAGTATTAAGGAGGTAATAGTAGCATGCTAATTATAGAGTAAAGATATAGTTATTATATTTACTAAAGCAGGAAGGAAATAAAAAGAAAATATAGCCTAGATAAGAGTTACTTTTAGACTTAAGGTAGAAGTAAATAGAAAGATATTTAGTGTAATTATTAAGGGATTCCTAATATAACTAATAAACTATATTATAACTAAGGATATAAGGAAGAATATTAAAAAGGAGAACAGTTTAAATATAATAAAGATAATAGTATAAAAGCTAAAGGGAATAGTAATAAGGGCACTACTAGTAGTTAGTATTAAGGGCACTAAGTTAGTAAACTGCCTATGCTATAGGGAAATAGTATACTAAGTAGAGATTTTTAATACTAAGCTATATAATAAGATAATTTACTTAAAGCAATATTATAACTACTATAAGATTAGATATATTACTAGGTACTATAAAGAGAAAGCAAGATATAGCAGGTATATTACTAGAAAATACCCTAAGGAAGAGAAAACTTGCCTAATATTAACAGGTAAGGTATAGGAGAGATACCTAAATTATACAGGGGTATATTTAGTATAGTCTTAGCTATGTTTAGTAAGTAATAATAAATAGCAGCAGGCTAGGGAGGCTTATACTATAAGGCTGCTATTCTTTTATAGCTATTAGTTAGAGGTTATAATAGCTACTATAAGTAAGGGTTATTATAAAAAAGAAATTAGGGGACTAATAAAGAAGCAGCTAAAAGGAAGGAGCATATACCTAAGAGGCCTATTTATAAGATAAACCTATAAGCTATAATTAGGACTATAGAGACTAGCAAAGAAAGGTATAATACTAGCCTTTTTATAACTAACTAGAAGGCAAAATAATACCAGGGCCAGCCTAACTAAGGTGCTCTAAAGTATATAATAAAGTATATAATTAAGGTTATATACTAGAATATACAAAAGAAAAGCAATCTAGTATATTTAGTACTAGGGCATGGTGTTAGCCCTAAGGTAATAGCTATTTAGGAACCAGGAGGTTATAATAGTATACTACTAAATCTATCTTAAGGGCACTATATATTAGTAATATATAGCGGGAAAATAGTAATTTATATATATTAAAGGGTTAGGACAGGACTATAAACTATAGTAAAGGGGGAGAATTAGTATAGTATTAAGCTATATAAAGTAAAGGTATATAATATCTATTCCCCGGCTTATAAAAGGAAGTGGCAGATGCCTTTATAATACTTTACTAATGCTTAGGCAAAGGGCTAGAGTATATTTATAAGGGACTTTAACTAATACCACCCCTTATAGAATAAATTTAGCTAAACCTCTTAGGGGCATAATAAGATATTAGAATTTATAATAAGGTAGTAACTTAGCCTAGCTATGCTATTTAGGGAAGTAATAAGGAGAGAACATAGTAATAGGGATAGCACTATTAACCATGCATAGACTACTTATAATATTAGTATTAAATTTATTAGGCTAGTAGAAATCGCCAGATCTAACCATATACCTTAGCTTATTAGCATTAAAATAAATAAGAAATTAAGTAATAGCCTAGAGTTAGTCTAGGGTTAGAAAATAGCAAATAAGAACCTTATTATAGTAAAGGCTTTAAACAGACTTAAAAAGGAGGAATTAAAGCTCCTGCTATATAACTAATAGGAAATTAATAACTATATGTAATAGCTTACCTAATAGCTTATAAAAATAGCTAATATAGCGGCACCTAAATAACCTTAAAGGCGTAGTAAACCACAGCCTTAGTAAAATAAAAGGGTAAAAAATATAATAGTAAAGGCAAGATATACTAATAGGCAGTGGCAGTAATAATAAATATAGGAATTATAGTAGGCCTTAACTAAAGCAATAAAAAAACAGGATTATATTATCTTAAAGAAGAAGAAAAGTAGCTAGTAATAGGCAGTTAATAAGTTATTTAGGTTAAAAGGGAGCCTTTAGACCCTAAAGCGCTAGGCCTAGCTATAAAGTAGACTTTCTTTTAAGATATAGTAGGTTTTATGCGCTTAACAACAAGAAGCTAGCACTAAATATCGCGAAGTGGGTGCTCTCGACTAGGCGACTTTAGCAGTATAGGTTAGCGGAGGAGCTTTGCAAGGCGTGGCAGATATGCAATATTAAGGCTAAGAAAGGGACTAGAGGTGACGGAAATAATAAAATAAAGGAGGAAGAGCCGGATTAGGAGGGGAGGTACTTATAAGGGGTTTTTACTAACATACTAACCTTTTATATAAAGCATGACCACACTTTTGTTATTGTTTGCAGTTCTGGGGGAACTAGCAGATATCTTATACTAATAGTTAAAAACAATAAAGACTTTATATTAAAGGCTTAGCAGGAGCTATATAAAAGAATATGGGTTTTCTCCCTTATCTTAGGGTTTTTCCTATATTAAGAAGTTAGTTAATGAACTAGTTAGTGGCTCTAGCTACCTAGCGTATATGAATAATAATAGTAGGTTTTATTACTAACTTAGCTAGGAGATAAAGGCAAGGAGAAGATAGTAAAGATTATATATAAGGGTAAGGTAAAGGTATTTATAAAGAGGTTTTTTTCTTTATCTACAGCTAGGGCCCTAGGTCTAGAGATAAAGGCAGAGATAAGATACTATAGTAATAATTAGGTAGTTTCTATGTTTATAAAGAAGAAAATTAAAGAAGTTATAAAGAATATAGTAAGTTAAAAAGCTCTAGGGCTAGACAAGCTGCTAGCAGGTTTCCTAAAGCTATATAAAGCAGCCTTAATATTATATTTAATATGCCTTATAAATGCATACTATGGTTTAGAATACTATCCAGCCTCCTTCTAGTAAGTAAAGGTAGTAGTCCTATATAAACCTAAGAAAACCCCTAAGGAGTTAGGTAGACCAGGGGGGTAGAGGCTAATATTACTATTAAACATAATAGGAAAAGTAATTAAGAGAGCTATTATAAGGAGGATTACTACTATAGTAAAGGAAGGCTATATACTACTAAATATATAAATAGGTAATAAGGCTAGCAGGTTAATAGAAATAGTATTAAATATACTAAAAGAGATTATAAAAATAGCATAGTATTACTAGGAAATAGCATTATTATTATAGCTAGATATTACTAGGGCATTTAATACTATTAGCTATAAACGGCTAATTTATACTATAAAGGAGTTAGGACTGCTAGGGTAAATAACTAAATAGGCACAGGGCTTTATATTAAAAAGAAGAGCATAATTAGCGTTTAATAGGCATATTACTAAGGAAATCTAAGTTACTATAAGGGTTTTATAAGGGTTACTAGCGTCTCTTATTCTCTTTTTACTATATATTATACTACTATATTAAAGACTAGTAGTAGCAGAATTAATATTAATATTAGGGTTCTTAAATAATATAAATATTATAGTATATAGAAAAATAGTAGAGGAGACTAAAGTATAACTAGAAAAAGCCTAGAGGATATATAAGAAGTAGTTAAAGGAGTATAAGCTAAGGTTTAACCTAGGGAAGAGCAAGCTAATATACTTTATAAGGAAGAGGCAGGCAATTATAATAATAATTTAACTTAAAAGGATAATAATATAACTGATATAATTAGCGCAATTCCTAGGGGTTTAAATTTACTAAAAGCTTTGCTAGTTAACCTATATAAAGAAGGTAAATACTAAATTATTATAGTAGAAGTTAGTACTTATAGTACTAGCTGTATTTACATAAGGATGCTAACTAGAGTGTATAAGATTCCTTTATATGTAGGTAATAAGAAGTATAATAGCCTATAAAGCCGGGATATACCACACTTATAGTAAGTTAAAAGGGGTAGTATAGGGGGTAGTAAAGGCATTTATAAGGGAATAGAATGAATGCTTAAGGCGGGTTATAAGGATATATAAGGCAATACTAGTAACACTCTTAGAGATAAAAGTAGTAGTACTGCTAGTAGACCTATACCTTAATTATATTAAGTAATAATTCTACTAAAGACTTAAGAATAGTAGTATAGGTAAGAAGATATAACAGGTATGTAATTTAATAGTATTACAGCTATAATGCTAAGGAAGAGGCTATTAATATAACTACTATAAGGCGTTTCCTAATACGCCCCCCTACCTTTCTAATAGCCTTATAGCTAGATAGGAATTAGAAAGGGAGTAGAAAAAACAGTGGATATAGCAAAGGTATAAGGCTTAAGTAAGAAGAGAACAGGTAAAAGCTATAGTAATAAATAAGGAACCTAACTTTAAGAGTATAAAGAAGATAGTAAGGCTTTATAATAACCTGCTAAAGTATAAATTTATAGCTTTAGTATAGCTTTAAACAGAGAAAATAAGGCTAAATGCCTTTCTTTATAATAAATAAGTGCCTAAGGTAATATTACTAATATATTAATGCTAGGGAGAAGATAAGAATATCTACTACTTTATCCTTTTCTACCTAAAATATAACTATTTAAGGCTGATCCTAGTAGTGCCTGTAATAAGAGACCTATAGGAGCTTAGAGCAGCGCTTAATAATAAAAAGCTAGCACTAAGTATTATAAAGTAAGTGCTCTTAACTAGGTAACTCTAGTAGTATAGGTTAGCTAAGGAGCTTTATAAGGTATAATAGATATATAATATTAAGGTTAAGAAAAAGACTAAAGGTAATAGAAATAATAAAATAGAGAAAGAAGAGCTAGATTAGGAGGGAAGGTGCTTATAAGGGGTTTTTACTAATATACTAACCTTTTATATAAAGCATAACTATACTTCTGTTATTATCTGTAGTTCTAGGGGAACTAGCAGATATCTTATACTAATGGTTGAAAATAATAAATACTTTATATTAAAGGCTTAGCAGGAGCTATATAAAAGAATATGGGTTTTCTTCCCTATTTTAGGGTTTTTCCTATATTAAGAAGTTAGTTGATGAACTAGATAGTGGCTCTAGCTACCTAGCGTACATGAATAATAATAAGGATTCTAATAATAATAAAGATTTTTATTTAATAGAAGACCCTTAACCCAAACTAGAAAACCTGACTAGAATACTTTCTAATAGTAATTAAAAAGCTCTTAATACTCTTAAGAGACTTTACTAGAAGGAAGAATAATATTCTGGAGAAGTATATGACTTTATTAATAAGAAGTTACTTTATTTTAAAGAGAAATGTTCTTAAGCAGGAGTTTCTCCCTTACTTTACTTAAAAGCCTTTTTTATTATGCTTTAAGATAAAGCCTATATATACTTCCTTAAATACTTTAGAGTAAAGATAATCCTATTTAAGGAGATAACTTAAAACATTAGGAATTACTTTAAAATACCTAAGAATAAGAGCTTCTATAAGACATAATTTACTAATTTACGCCTTTACTATATTATTATAAAACATCTAATAAAGAATAAGTTAGAATGCTTAGAAATCCTTTTTAACTAACTTATAAAGATATTTAATGGCCTTTATAACCCTCTTAAACAAGATATAATCCTTCTTTATTAAGTATAACAAGTAATAGAAAATAATAACAATTTCTATAATGCTAAATTCAGGAATATGCTAACCTTTAAAGGATTTGTTAGTGATCTTTGAAATTGCCTCTTAGTAATGGATATACTACTAACCTCTATAAGTTAGTTACTAATAACTACTAATAACAATTCGACTGCCCTTATTGCCTGGTTTACAGACTAAAACACTAATATAGCAATGTTCACAGACAAATAATATTTACAAGCTATATATTGTAAAAAACCTTAAGCTAGAGCAAGCTTAAAGAAATGCTTTATATACTATAAAGAAGGATACTGGTTAATTAATCATCCTGCCTCTAAGCAGAAGAAAGCAAAAGCAACTTAATAGAATAATAAAAAACACTAAAAACCACCTTCTAAATGCTAATACTATGCATTTCTATAGGCCTATAAAGGCAAAATAGCCTAACTTACTACTACTAATAATAGTAGTAAGGATAAGCATAAAAAAGCCGCTTAGAACGCCGCTTTCCTTACTACTAATAAAAAAGAGAAACCAGATAATAGAGAGGCTTGTAATACTCTCTCCTTTATAACATTCTTTATATAAGTACTAAATCTCCTACTCTTTTCCTAATTAACTATAAACTTCTTATAAGATAATGCTTTTAAATATATATTATTTCTTAAGGACCCCTATAATTATAATACTAATAAACAACCTTAATAACACGTATATCTTATAGATATAAGATATATAGCGGATATATTTCACAGTATACTCCTAGATATAAGAGTATTAGGAATTTTAACTACTGGCTAAGGCTAAGTCAATGCTCTAATAAAGATTATAAAGAACCTTATAATTAAGCATTCTTTTAACTAAAGAACCATTATCTTTAGAGCTAGTACTATAACTTCCACTAGTATTCTAAAGCTTCTAACGATCTCTAGTATAATACCCTTTTATATACTTAATAGTACTATAATGTTTTTATATTTTATTATAAATATAAATAAAATAGGTATTAAGCTTAAGAATCTTAAGAATCTTTTAATCTAAGGAGATAAGAAGGTACTTATTATTAGAAAATAGGAATATCCTTAGTAGATAGCTAGTTCTTAAGAACCTGCTATCTTTATGCTTTCTAAAACTGAAATTTACTAACTTTATTGCTAATTTAGTTATCTGTTAATTAACTAATTAAATAACCTTCTCGCTAGGGCTGGTAAAGAATTTAATAAGGCTAATATAGGAAAAATCATATATACTTACTATTAATGCTAAATAAATGCAAAAGCTCTAAGCAGATTTAAATTCACTCTTAAAGACAATCTTAAATTTAACTATAAGGTCCTTATTAATATTATGTAAATTAATAAAAAGCCAGTCCTACATGTTATAGATTCTGTAATATTATTTTAAGCTGCCTGCTTTCTTAGACCCTAATAATAAAAAGCTTAAGATATTTAGAATGCCCTTAAAGAGTGCTAGATTAATATATATCTTAGACCCCTAGACTAAATAGTTTATAATACTAGAAGAAACTTTGCTTTTAGTAAATTTAGGCATTTAGCTTAACTATTGTTAATTAATATTAATAAAGTCCCTGTTAAGGCTTATAATAGTATTAGAAAACTTAAGCAATATCATGCCTTTCTTTACAGAGCATATAATATTATTAAGACTAAAGCTAATAGTCTTCTCCTAAAAGAACAAATACTTTAAATAGCTGTTAAAGCAGTTAATAATTCTGCTGGTCTAAATAGCCTTATTCCCACCCTCTTAGTCTTTAGAACCTATCTAAGGATAACGAATAATTCCCCCCTAAGCTTTATAGTTACCTAAAGAGCTAAGATGCTTTAAAAAGCAACAGATAAAGCAAGGCATAGTCTTATAAGACGCTAAGTTCATAATACTCTTAACACCCGTAACAGTCTAATAACCTTGCTTATATATACTCTTCCTTTAAATTCTAATGTATGAGTTTATTATAAAAAAAGTGAATAAAATGGCCCCTATAAGCTTCTTTTAATAAAAGGAAAGACTTGTATTATTAAAATGCCTTATAGCCCTATGAAATTTCAGTCTATAGTTATTAAACTGTATATAACCTTACTAAAGGTAGAATCTTCTTATAAGGAAGACCTAGTTTATAAGGAAGACCCGGTTTAAGGTAATAAAAATTATAAGAACCCCCCTAATAATCTTATAACTCTACTATAAAGAGGATGTAGAAGACCTTAGAAGTACCCTTAGCTAGAAGTCTTTCTTACTAAGAAAGAAAAGGCTGATTTTTAACTTATAATTAACCTCTACGCATAAGGAAAAATAAATACACCCAGAAAACCTTTTAAACTCTTTAATAAAGCAGAAATTAATGCTTTACTAGTAAGGAATGTGTTTGAATTTATGAAATTTAACCTGTAAAGGCATAGAGGTAAAAGACTCTTTAGCTTACGGATAATAAGAGAAGTTAAGGGTAAGGCAACTAACTCCCTATATAAAAAGTCATAATATGTTATCTAAGGCCATAGCAACCATGGAAAAGAGGTTATTCTTATATAGTCCCTAATAATTTAGAGAGCTAGTTAAAGGCTTATTATTATCCTTACTTCCTTATTAAAAAAGAAAGGCATTATGGTTTAGCTAAGGGATATTACCTAAGCATATATATAGTTATAAACAAAGCTTAATTGTATAATTCTTATAAAGCTTCCCATGCAAATTACATATCTTTACCTGCTAGACGTTATTATAGTTGTAATAAAGCCGCTTTACAGAATTATAAAAGCAGGCATATATTAGTAGTTAAAATATTTTAATTATTATTGTTAGAAACTACAGATAATAACCTCTATATATAACCCTTATTTCCTTATCTTTTCTGGTAAAAGCTTATGTTTTAGAATTATTAGAATGCAGACTAATAATACCTTAGGACTTAGTAAAACTAAATTTTTTAATTATAAAGAGGTTAAGTTAAAGAATGCCGAATTCCTTGTAAAGCCAAAAGAGAAGTTAATGATTTTAACACTATTAATGTTTAATAGTTATATTTTAAGCAAAACTAATAATAAAACCTTCCTTTTATAATAAAAGGCATAAGGAAAGAAGCTATTATAAGTTAATAACCCAACCGACTAAGCGAAATATATTAAACAGTAAGCCTAAGGAGCGTACATTGCTCTAATATATTAACTTAAAGCATCTTATAATCTTTCTATTACTGCCTAAGTTTAATAACTGGAATCTAATAATGTTTTAAGGCTTAATAAAAGACTTTAATAGCAAATTAATAATTAAAACTATAGACTTTAATATATACCTCTCTCACTAGAAAATGCCGCTCTTTATATCTTTATTAACGGTTCTTTTATAAATAATAAAGACCTTAGCTCTTAACTAGGCTATGTAATTATCCTAGGTAATAAAAGGAAGGATAATAATACCTCTAAATTCACCTTTAGAGGAAATATTATAATATATAGCTTAACTAAATCTAAGAGAGTTATAAGGAGTACCTTAGCTTTTAAGCTATATAGGATAGTTTAAGGTATTAATATTACCTATATAATAAGCACTACTTTAAATATTATTACTAACTAACTTAATAAGCTAAGAATCCTAATAATTATATATACTAACTCTTTCTTACTATATAAGTATATAGTTAAGCTAGGGATAATAAAGAAAAAGAGGCTGATAATTAATATTATAGCTTTAAGGCAGTTATATAAGAGGAGGGAAGTAGCTAAGATATGCTGGATTAATAGTAGTAATAATCCTGTGAATGTAATAACTAAAGCTTTACTAAATAAAGCTCTTAAGACCTTTATAATAAAGAATAAAGCCTAAATCCGTGTAGAAGGATGGGTTAAAAGACCTGTTATAAGAATTGCTATAAGAGCCGCCGCCAGAGCCGCCAAAGAATAAAAAAGTCCTAATTCCTTACTAAATTTAATAATAAATTAAGCGCCTGATAAAGAGTTTAAATTCAATGAATTCAAACCCGATTATAAGCGCCTAATTTGGTAGGATTGAACGCGGAAATTACACTCTTTAGCCCCCCCCCCCCACAATACTCTTTAGCCCTATAACCTTTTGACCTAGACTAACAAAAGTCATTCATTTAAAGGATGTTTTTTGCTTTATTACCGGTTTATTGATATTTGATTATTAAGGCGTTTTTTTCTGCATTTTTTAGAGCGATTCCTCTTTTTTAATAAAGAGAAAATTTATAAGTATTAGAATCGCTTGTATAGAGAATAAAAGGGATATACCGCATTAACTAGGAATTATAGGTTATACATAGAATGCACGCACTCTGATTAGCTAGATTATAGGTTATGTGACCTAGGGCTGTAATGTGGCTATAACACTATACCTCTGCATTATAGCCTGCTTCTTTTCCCTCTTAGAATACATGATGAATTAAATTGGATTACCCCCCCCTTACTACTTAGTTGCAGCTGCATTAGATAGTAACCTGTGCGTTACTAACAGTTATTATTAATATACTACTTAAATATATAGCTCTTATACTACTTAAATATATAGCTAGAAAGGTCTTCTTACTACTAGC